>WSYH01000453.1:70000-111482 GCA_036426205.1 Ascaphus truei
ATCCAAAGGAGGTCCAAAATAGGAGACAAAAAAAATAACATTTTATTACATCAACTATTATACATAATTGAAATTATTTAAAGTGAAAAAATACTAAAATCCCCATGGTTGGGATGGCAATGAAGAACCTTACTGGGGTAAGTGCACATATTGAAAAGGGCAGAATATACCTGTAGATATTAGTATAGTGGGACGTGCACAGTGGTCTAGGAATGCCTTATTAGATTCTAGTGGCTATAATGTACATGGTGTGTTGAAGAGTTCCATACAGGGTGTTATTTCAGATGAACATACATATATCAATGCATCAAAGGTAGGTATTAAATATATATATATATAACACCATGTCTCTCCTGGTTTATATACTGTAGTAACTAGCTGTATGATAGGGAGTTACCAATTGTAGTAACTAGCTGTATGATAGGGAGTTACCAATAGCTTCATAGCAATCCATACATTACACTATAGTATGTAAATCCAGATGTAGGGTACATTCCTCATACCTATCTAGAGATGCAAACATGCAAACATTCATGGAAGGTGTGAATGTATACCTATGGATGAATTACATATAAATATCAAGCTCCAAGATGTATATAATGGACTTCACAGCCTCATCATATGTCCACATCTACAGTTGTATATATCAGATGCACTGGTACGCATCAATATGGTATGTCAAAGGTTTTAGAGCTCCAGAAACAGTGCAGCTGTAGAATTACAAATACTAGATGACACTCGTGTGTTGTGAGGCATATAATAGACTATACCCTTATATATACCCTGCTTCATACTACAATATACAATAACATTTGTAAGTATTTAGGTTGAGCGGTTTGGTCATTTACCGATTGCACCTCAAGTACAGAACCCCTACTTCCATCACAATCAAAATTCAGTGCAGTGCAATCCAATACTAGATTTGTAACTAGGAGACTTTGGTGAAAAGACTCCACTCATTCCCTTTAACATTGCTAATGTGATGATACATTATGATACAAAATTACTTACCGAGTTTTCCCACGCTGGCCACCAAAACCCAAAGCGCGATGATGTAAGGCACGTGAACACTGACCCATTTGAATGTGACTATCTGAATACCTTTGGAGTGTGGAGTAGTGGTGGGGTTGGAGCTCCCATAGCTGCTGGTTCCACCGAGTTTGCCCTGCACAGGCCCAACAGCACTGACATCCTCTGTTCTACCTCCCGGAGTACTTATAGCATCTTTCCCCCCATACATTGAGCACAAGAGTAGAAGCAAAATGCAAATCTTCAGTGTCTTCTGCATGCTCATGGTCCACTTTATTTAAAGAATCCTTTTATCCTCAAGCTTTAATGCTTTAATTGTATCCCAAATGTATGACGTGCTATTATTTGTATATTCCTTTCCAATATGTCTGCCTATCATTTCCTGTCCAAGTATCTATAGTTTTTTTTCCGCTTTTGTACCAGTGTTCAATTGTGTCCTTTTATTTGATTTAGTTTTGCAACGTTTAACCTTTGGCAGAGTGAGGTTAAATGCAGTAGCTGCATAAAATTCCTTGATAAGTGTAGGTGCTTTCTCTCCCTGTGCACTAAATGCAAGAGTCTCTGTTCATCTTCTCACCTTTGTAATTTATACAGGTGGGAGCGATATGTGGGATGGGCAGAACCTATGACATAGTATTTAGGCAGTAACAAGTACAAGCGCAATGTTTGTGAAAGATGTTGAAAGCACTATTTTTCCTCCTGCACAAGCTAAGAAGATTGGAATTTTACTTAGAAGCTCAGCTCTAAAACTGCAGTCACTTTGTAATACAATATCACATGCATGATTTACTGTATGTGTTTCTCCACATGTCATTTGTTGGGTTGGGAGATATTACAGTACTATGTGGCCTTTTTGGTTAGATATTTAAGCAATTGCTGGGTAATCATACCAAAAGTGCAGCCACAGAGCAATGATGGCACAAACTAGCTGTACACCTACTGGTTTTAAGGTTTTAAGGTGCTAATATAGCATAAGGCAAGAAGATAAATCTCTTTTGCTCCAATAAACTGCAATAATTATCACAAACAAGTAAAGAATAGTTTCCTCAAAATCCACTCCCATCCAAAATAAACATTATTGTCTTAATTTACTCCAACATTTTTATTTATGTACAATTATTATTGTTCAAAACATTCTTCTTATGCACAAATACTTGCATTTTCATTCAAAGTTTATAACTCTATGATTAAAGGGTGCTTTTCATTATGTGCTATTTCTTTAGTTCTTAGCAAATTTCCTCCCAGATAATCTAAGTAGTCACAAGAGGGAAAGGTAATAAAACATGCACTTTGGCATTCAAAAGTCTCCATACTATTAAGTTACAAATGGCTTTAAAATTACAGTCATAAATTAGAATCAGCCATTTTCTGGAGTTTCGATCATTAGCTTATCAAATCTTTACTGTGCAAATACACTTTTGATGTGTTGCATCAAAGGTGAGAATGGTCAAACTAACACAATTGTGCTATATACTGTATCCAGGTATGCAATTTTTGCTGATGAAGAATAATTTTTATACTCTGCATAATTATAGAAAGGGAGAATATTTTTTGTCAATGTTAATTTACAGAACCTACAAATAGATGGGTGTTCTCCCACACGCGCTAGGCATAAACTTGAAAGTTAATGTACTGTAGCAGTTACTTTATTATAGGTGACAAGATGGAGGCACAACATTTCGAGGGACAAAGTCTCTTCATCAGGTAAAAAGCCTGAGAGAGGGGAGAAGAAATATAGGGGAGGGGTGAGAGGGTTGAGAGAGAGTGGGGGAGAGGGAGGGTAGTGAGATTGGGAGTGATAGAGAGAGGGGGAGAGAGAGAGAGAGAGAGAGAGGGGGGTGAGAGAAGAGGGGAACGAGGGAGAGGTGAGGTGGTGAGGGTGGTTAGGGGGGCAGAATAATAGAGGGATGATGGGGGTAGGGGGGGCAGAATAATAGAGAGATAAGATGTGTCTAAGAGAAGAGATGGGGGAGTGAGAGAGAGAGAGGGATAGTGAGAGAGAGGAGGGAGGAGTGAAAGTGGGAGAGAGAGGGGGATAGCGAAAGAGAGAGGGGTATAGCGAAAGAGAGAGGGGTATA
The DNA here is from genome assembly GCA_036426205.1 of Ascaphus truei. NCBI lineage: Eukaryota > Metazoa > Chordata > Amphibia > Anura > Ascaphidae > Ascaphus > Ascaphus truei. The sequence goes on from WSYH01000453.1 coordinate 73,108, forward strand.
GCGAGAGAGAGGGGGATAGCGAGAGAGAGGGAGCGGGGATTGTGAGAGATAGGCAGAGGGGGATAGAGATAGGAAGATTGTGAGAGAGAGAGGGTGATAGTAAGAGATGGGGAGAGTCAGAGGGAGAGGGGGATAGTGTGAGAGAGGGGGAATGTGAGAGAGAGGGCAGAGAGAGAGAAAGGGGGAATGAGAGAGAGTGAATGTTTAAGAAAAGAGAGGGGGGAGGACTTCCGGTGACGTCACCGCGAATGGCAGGTTAGGAGAAGAGCTCCCGACACCCTCCCCACGAAGAGTCTAAAACGCGCACCCCAAACTCCGCAGAGACCCCCCAAAAGAGCCCACCTCCCCCCCCGAAACTTCAGGCATGGCAGGGAAGCCTCCGAAGAGGGTTCAGAACCCCGTCTCCAAATTTTTCCAGCCAAACCCGCGCCCGCTGGAACCGTCTGCAGACTCCCAAGATGGCGCCGAGGAGCAAGAACATGCCTCGGAGGCCGCAACCCGGAGCCAAACGCCCCCAATACCCCCAGAACTTGGCAAAGAGTTCTTTGAAGAGCTTCTCCTACGAATGCGCCGAGGATTCATGGAGGACCTGGAGAAGGTCCTAAGGGACATACGGGCGGACGTAAGCACCCTAACCGCGAGGACGGACACAGTGGAGGAACGAATCACCACCATATCAGATGCCCACTCCAACATGGAAGATGATATGGCCCATATGGGGCACGAAATCGCCGCGCTTAAAAGCTCTATTGAGTACCAGGAAAATAGAGACAGGAGGCAGAACCTGCGCTTCAGGGGGATCCGGGAGTCGGTCACGCCTGAGTCCCTCCAGACCTATCTTAAGACCCTCTTTCTGAACCTGGTCCCTACCCTATCTGAGCACGAACTTCAGCTCGATAGAGCTCACGAGCCCTGGGCCCGAAGTCCCCCGATCCTAATCGCCCCCGGGACGTCATAGTCCGATACCATTTATACGCCACCAAGGAGAGGCTGGCGGCTGCGGCGAGGAGCGCGGGAACCATTAAAATGGCCGACCACGCGGTCCAAGTATTCAGCAATCTATCCCGGTCCACGGTCCTGAAACGCTTGGACATGAAACCCCTTACCACCCTCCTTCGGGATCAAGGGATCTCCTACTGATGGGGATTCCCTTTTAAGCTCATCGTCCCAAGAAACGGCCGTTTCTATACGATATCGGATCCAGTCGACACAACCGACTTCCTGAAAGTTATAGGTGTCGCCCCCCCACGAGGGGAAGAGAGGGCCCCCCGTGGAACAAGATCTGGCCCCCCCCGACACCCCCCGAGCATCCGAAAGGCTCGCCAATCTGCGGAACCCGTGAGCCAGCTTCGATGCCCTGAAAGACCTGCTGGAACTCTCGAAACCCCAACTCCCTTGCACTATCCCACCGCTGCTACAGATCTTTACCCCCCGTAGCGTTGATACAGTGGCCAGCACTCTGCGTACCCTGCTTTCCCTATTCCACATTCCCCCCCCCCCAAGCTTTCTCTACGTTAATTACCCATTTGTCTCACCGCACTCTGAGCGCCTTAACACAGATAGCACGTGTACGCAATGCTGCATTGGTAAATCCCAGCTTATTAGCTCAGTAGTTTGGTGATGCATGGGTGGGGCGCATAGGGGGGGTTGCGTGACCTAACAGAACACGGCGAGACATGGTTTCAATTGTGGTCGAAATAAGGAAAAAAAGACAGACAGAAACACACAATTAAGTGTAGAGTGTATGGCAAGGAATCATAAGGCGACGTATATATATCTTGGCTTCGATGATGTCCTATCTCTACTCACAATATGATCAGAGGATAAAATCAGTTTCAGAAGGGGGGCTCTACACATATGGGAGTGAAATATGATCAGATCCCCACCTCATGGGGACTCAATCCTATGAATGAATAATGTGCAAGATTAAAAACAAGCATAGTCCACAATATTTGTTGTTAAATTGACGGTTCGCGCGTACTGCTCAACCACCTCCCCCTGGTCTTTCGAAGCTGGCCCCCCGCTCGTATCCACGACTAGTAGCTTCGCTCCATGGCGCCACGACCGTTCGGAGCGTGTAGTTGAACCGTCCATGGCTGGCAAACAGAAGGGCTAGGAACTAACGGGATCGCCTCATATCAAATATGTCCGACTAACGCGGTTCTCGCCAGTTGATTGAAGCCGAATAGCCGTTCGGACTGTAGAGCGTGGCGAATCGCTGGTGCGTGACAGATTTATTGTATTTTTGTATTATTCTGGGGACTGTACCTTGTCTTTGGTTGGAGCTGACTAATTCCACTATTTCCAGGTTTCTTAATCTAGTGTATATTAATTGGGTTCCGGAGCGACTGCATTCATTTTATGATCCGGAGAGCACGGGCCGCTTCCCGAAATACAGCCCCAGTGATGGGGTGCCGGTATCTCCTATGCATTTAAAATGTCTCCGGCGTTACGTGACTGTGTGTCTTAAATGCATGAGTACCCGGCACCGGGCCATAGGGGACCTTTCTCTTGGGAATGGCAGGAGGTCCGCGGGACCTCAAATTTAAGTGTGGTTCTGCTCTCGGGGAGACCCCAATGCTCTCTCACGACTAGTATTAGAGCCCCATGCGGTCTTGCCTCTTCTACACGGTGAGGTATGAATATTTATGATTCAAAACGGGGGAGGCTTCATTTACCATTATCTGGCTGGAGCTGCTACGGGGGGGCAATGAAGGAAGTAAAACCGCCAGATAGGTACTCTGTGTGCGTTGGTGTCGGAGGGGGGTGGATAAAATGTGGGTAGTGAGTCCGCGGGGTGGGGGTGGTCATGCCTGCCTGAAGGTTGCAGAAGTAGTTAACCGCTTGCCTAACCATAGGCGTGTGGAGAAGCCGCAATGGTATTGACCGGGGGGGTGGGGTAGACCGTCCTCCGTGGGAACCACCGCTGAAGGTTGCAGAACACCGCACCCTTTGAAAGGGGCATATTACCACTTCAGAAATCCCCACCCATCCCGGTTAAACCCACAAGAACAAAAATAACACATCCAACCCTACTACAGCCCACCCGCAGCTCCTCTGGATCCCCCAACGACCCCAACCCGACCCCACCACATACCATACATTAATAGGCAAAACAGGACGTATTGAACAGAACACAGAGAAAATAAAAAGGGGGAGGCAGGAGATGAGGGGCGGGGGAAGAAAGGGACTCACAACGTGGGGGTGGGCGACCGGAAGGCGAACAAAGCCAACCCAGAACCGCCCCCCCCGGGCGACCGGTGGCGCCGCCCCCCCCCCTTCCCCCCTACCCCCCTTGGCCAACCCACGGAACAAAGGGCAAAAGCTCACCCCCTCCCCCCCCTCCGCCACCCATGCCCACAACTTGCGACATGCCCACAACCCAGGGCCAGACCCCTGTCCGTAAAACCCACCAGACAACCCAGCACCCTCCCCCACCCATCCCACCGACCACCGCAGGCGCATACCTTGCAGAACCCGGTGAAAGGGGGGCAAGCCCGTCCACAATTCAAGCCAAAAAGCCAGACTCCGAACGTACCCGGGAGGGGCGGAAAAGAGCGGGCGGCGTTCCCCCCCACCACGCCCCCACCCCCCCAGCAAAGCGGGACGGCGGTGGGGTGGGGGAGTAGGGGGGGATACAAGAGGCCGGGGCCGGGGGAACGGCGGGCCGTTCAGCCACCGCCGTGAACGGATCCGACAACAGGTCACAACGGGCCCACCAAGACCCAACATTGAATAGGGAGACCCGGGGGGGAAGAAGGACTAAGCAGGGGGGAGGAGCTTCGGAACTTGACATCTCGATGGGGGTTAACAGGGAGTGGAGAAAAAATGGGCAAGCGACTACTAAAGGGCTGAGCGGCACCGCTATCTGCTACGTTCCCCCACCTACCCCACCAGAGCCGCTCGGGGCGACGCGGGGGACACCTGGACCGCGATTGCCCCAGCACGGCGGTGCAGGTAGCACAACGGTGAGAAAAGGCCGACTGTACAAAAAGAAAGCCGCGAAAAGAGCCCACCTGGCAGCACCCTCGCCTCTCTTGGAGGGAAGTGAGGGGAGGCGTGGGTCGTGCGTTCTCATGAGGGGAAGAAAATACTGGTCCTTTTTCTCCCTTGCCCCCTCCCCCCTCCTCTCCCCCCCTCCTCCTCCCTCACCATCCCCCATTTCTCCTTACGCAAACTAGGACCCCTGAGCCATTCAATGAAAGGGGACATCCTATCAAGCGACTCCAAAGATTAATCCTCTTTTGGCTGGGGAGCAATATACAGACAGCATACAGCGTCGGTAATGGGCCCTAATTCGGCAGCGATTAAAAACCACTAAAGTGTTGGAGGGTTAAACGACCCCCCTATCCCCCACTACGGTCCCGGAGCAGGGGGTATGGGGGAACACACAACCTCAGGGTCGGGGGCGGCGAGTTAGGTAGGGAGCCAACCCTCTACCGATACCCATTTCGGGGTGTATTGTCACCGGTTAAGGGCAGTGCAATGGCATATAATATTGTCCTCTAATAAGACACAGTCAATTGTGGCGGAGCCTAGATTGGCAAATCATTAAGGCCAAATAGCACCAAAAAATCAATAGGGAAGTACACACCGCCAGCACCTCATAAGCCCCCCAACTAAAACTAAAACCTAATAGTCCTCATACTAAAAGGTATTATCACAACGCGCGTAATATTTACAATTGTTTGTGTTTCCAAAACATAATACAATTAAATAAACAACTATGCCAATCACACTATTCAATAAGATAAAACACTGGGAGCCAACCAATCAATAAATAAATAAAAGCACTATCCACAAAACATTAATTATTGAAAAACGCGGAGGCTAGGCCCGTGCCAAAACAATAAATCATTTAAAATGTCTGAAAGCAATCTGTAGACATATAGGAGATGGCAAATAAGACGAAGCTATGGCGCCTAACCATTGACTTGTGATATAAGTGTAAGTCAGATGCAAAATGATTAAGAAGTGAGATTCTCACCCCCATATGTCCCCCACTTACATTATAGCCTCCTCACTGAAGCGCCCTCGGCAATGATGATAAACTCCTCGTCAGATCGAAGGGGGAGTCCCGGGTTCCGATTGGTCCTTGGTATAGGAATAGATCTCAAAATGTCCAGTTGGCCTTTTCCGGAATTTTTTGTTTGAAAATCAATTTAAAAGTCCCATCCTCGATTCGGGCGTAATCCGCTGTTTGGATTTAAAAAACGGATGCAGCACAGGTTGGCGAGAATACTCAGAATTGATTCTTCTTAAAATCCACGCTGCGGAATTATGAGTCCGGGCGGAATTGGAGGTCTAAAAGTCCACCAGCGGGTTGGGGTCATACCGATTGGTGACAGAACTATTGTATTACCCTGGAGTACCCGAGTCTCAAAGACCACAGAGGGAAGGATATAAACTGCAATCTTCCATATACCTTTGGAGGCTGACAGGGGGGGCAGGGCTGGAGAGAGAACAACTTATATGCATGATTGATAGAGGACCAGCATGATGAAATACAGGCAGTTGGTGCTGGTCCAAGGGTCTTAGGAAAGATAGCGGGGGGCGGAGCCTCTTTCAAGAAAAAACCCCGAGGTAAATCAAAACCGTGCCTTTAGCCTCAATAGCGGCCTGCTTAAAATAAATGGCTTAAGTATAATTGTTTTTCGTTACTACTCACGATACCCGGTCTGGAAGCGGCTTAAAATGCTCGGTGTCCTCTTAATTGCTGGTTGCTAATCCTCCTGCTTTGTGTCCGGCGGTGCGTCCTGATTACATGGGGGGGGGGGGGGGGGAAAAAGGGGAGGTGGAGGGACGGAAAGTGGAATATCTGGATGTGTGTGTGGTATTAGCCCGCGTGGTCACAGCAAACTGCCAGGCAGCAAGCCAGACGGGGGTGCGAGGGGACTGAGGGGTGTAGCGCAAGTCCCCGTCGCCTACTAGTTGTACATCCATTGGTGGTAAATTTTGATAATCTGCACGTATTTAAACTGGAACAACTGCCAATGAGGCGGATTTGTAATAACCACAACCAACGGCGAGACGTATTTTGACTGGTAAACTCTGGACATTTCCTCTACAACGGATTTCCCGTTTTCATCACCATCTTTATCGGAGCCTTTTTGTATTTCCCTTCCTCCTTACTTTCTCGAATTTTGTCCTCGATGAAACTTATGCTTAAAGTTATCAATGGTCAAACCTTTATTAAGGAAACAAGAGTTTATGCTGCAGGGTCGCGAAGGCCAGTACAGGAAATTATTCTAGTGGTCGAAACACATTGGAAGAGTATATGAAAAGTATGCTAGGAGCAATTGGCCAGATGATGTGGGCAATTAGGTTTGCTTCTGAATAAAACAACATAGTTTCAGGTGTGTTCTTTGAGGGGGGGGCCCGATTCTACTCAAGCGGAAGAATACAAGCCCTAATCAGTTATGATGGGTCCTGTAAATCGTAAGGAAGGGAGGAGGTGTACCAATTGACATTTCCTACAGAGAAATTTTGATGGCCACAAGAGATGTCAGTCAGGTATTTTATGTTTCAGCATTGACTGGGGAGGGTTAGACAGTACTAAGCTATTCTTTTCTCTTACTTTCCTTTCCTGCAAAAGTTTCAGTGAAGGGATTGGGCACTGGGTGGGAGGTTTAGTTTCTGAATTGAACGAGTAGGGGGAAAAGAAGAACCAATATATCTTCATATTCCCCAAACAACTTGTGGATTTTAGATTGTTTGTATACCCTTTCGCGGGTGGAGTGTTATTCAGTTTTTATTAGTTATTACAATGTGTTTCCCTGCGAGTTGTCATTTTTAACAGGATTAACAAGAACTCAAAAAAAATAAAAAAGAGCATTGTTTCGGACAACAAGCAAAAAAAATATAAGCAACATGTAGTCGAGCGTATCTTTTAATCTTTTGGGTTATATGAGCTAGATTGACAGCTCCCAGCACAGAGTAAATCAAATGAAACGTTTGTGCTAATTCAATACTGTCTGTAGTTGAGAACTTCTGAACTTTAAAAGGTAGGAACGGGGGGCTACACAGATAGTTTATTTATCGACAGGGTCTCCTCGAGCTCAGCTAGAGATTTTCTGCAAAAAACATGGGGTAGATGTTGGAACTGTAACTTACATTTGGTTTGCGATCAGAGGAGGTGGTGGCAGACTGGGTCGGCAATAGATTTCAATTTTTTATTTTTTTAGGACTGCCATTTTGCTCAAATCGCGATCCTAATGTAAGCGCAAACCTGTTCCTTCAAAGCTCGCTACCTCAGTGTTAAATAATGCTTTTTGGTCCGAACTGTGCATTGCGTGGTGAAAATATGAACGGATGTTCATGCCAATAATATAAGAAAAGGTGGGTTTCCCCCTCTAACAACGTCCATGCCGAGACACAATTATAGTTAAAATCAGAGATTTAACAATGACTTGTGATTGGTAAGGCTAACCTTCACCGGGAGAAATCTGGTGGCCGTCCGCCAAATTCTGCCGAGCCACTATACGGTGCTACCTATTTGGCCTAATTTGTACGAAAGCACCGTCTCGTGTAGACTGAACGGAAACTGGTGAAAACCGCATGAAGGATACTAATTTTGTTTGCATTGGAATTCATTTTATCTGGTCTGATGTGGAAGGGTTTTACAGTCGAATCGACCGGGTACCACCCAGGTCTTTTTTTTCACTTTTTTTAAAAAGTTATCTACAGATGGGTCAACCTGTGCCCTAAAAAGGCCGCACCTGATAACCTGAAAGGGATAGGGGGAGGGGAGCAAATCAACTATGAAAGTTATTCAAATGATTTAATTATAGTATTTCCGTCAGGCTACGGACTCTAGCAAATGAAGAGTATGACTCTTTCTTTCGTTCTCATCCCTCAGCGTCCAAAAGCCTACATACCTACCTGGCTTTATGGCTATACAGGAGTGGCCCTACTGGGTTTTTTAATCCACCATAATTACCGTTAAGATTTATTCCTTCCGCAAAATAGACTTTTTGGAAATGCTGATTCAAATAGGACCTCTGTGGCTCTGGAACGTAGAACTGGGTGATGAGTCACCGTACTGTGTTATCCAGTAGCTAGCCGGTGCCAGTAGTTCTTAGTGACTGATTTGTTACATTGTACTTGTACTAGACAATGTCACAATCATAAGTTTCATAACCTGGTAGAAAACAAGCTGTGTAAAACCTGTGCGACGCACTAAAAAATTTTCCCACTGCTAATGTACCTGGGCTAACCACTTAAAAAAAACAACAAAAAACGTTATTTGCAAAGAAAATGCGGGGAAGTTGTTTCTTTGATGAAATTGTGGGTGCGCAATTTAAATCACAAAAGCATTTCCGTTTTTTTCTGATTAAGGACTGTGTTCTTTCTTACGATTTTGATGAACAACCCGGTTTCATATCTCGCCCTTTTAAGTAATGTTTAGGTATTTTTACAAACCCTGGTAGAGTTTGCATTTTGGTTTTAAGTTGATTGTATGATTATTTTATATCGATTAAAAGCATTTACAGTTAACTGTAGTGGTGTAATAGTAGATGGGAAAAGGGGAATCTAGCGATTACCATTAAATTGCTCTGCCTTGCATAGCTTCTGTAAGGAGTGTAGGTTTTGTCCTAGGCACACGGTTGTGACGAATAGCGTATTTGCGCCATTTATATAGTCCCCCCCCTCCAGTATCATTCCCGTTCAATTTTCTCGCATGGCAACTGGTTGTGTATTACTACTGTACATAGTAATTCGGTTAACTCGGGCGAAGGCGGCGGCCGTCGGGGCCGTGCGCGGACTTGTTTTTATCTTGGAACAAGGGCCGAATAAGTTATTGTTTTTTCTGAGATTAATTTTTGTATAACATTTTGTAGGGTCAAATTTTTCGTATGAGCCACCTAGGTAGTGCCATTTTCCTGTGAAATAGTATTTCTAGATCCTACCCCCAAGTCCACCCACGCTTTCAAATGTATGTGTACCCAGCGTAATATGTATGAAGATCACGAAATTGTCACGTGTCCTTTTCACTTCTAATTCATTACATGTGCTTGGCAATATTTTTCGGCAATTGTCTCCTAATTTCACATTTTCAGCATAGTTCCCCAAAAGATTCCATTACTATAAATCTCATATGTCCCCAGGATTTGCAAACAATGCACTAAGGAGATGTAACACCCACTGACTTCAATTTACACTTGGAGGTATGTTCAGACGGCTACTAGGGGGAACGTTAATTAAGACAAGAAAAAATCCCTGATCAAGACTTTTCCTCCTATGATCTGTGAATAGCAGAGATACCCAGGTTTTGGTTGCAACTCGTTCCCCAAATTCAATGATTAATCCTGCTATTATAGATAGGCTAAGATAATGTGTCATGGAATCATGGATGTATAGGGTAAGGTGTTTGCCCTAAGCTAGGATGAATTACTGTCGCCTGGTGGTATGAATAAAAATGAACAAGATAAAAAAATTTAAGATAATAAATCAGATTCAAAAATTAATTGGGGCCCAAGTCACAGTCAGCAGGGTCGTCCGTGGGGGGCTGTCCTTCTATCAGTAAGTATATACGTACAGGACAGGAAAAGACCGTTTAAAATCAAAATCGCAGAAGAGATGTCTACATGTGACTGCTAAACGGGACGAGCTCTAATGGTAAATGGCATAGTAACGAGGGTGAGTTACAAAGTAGCTGAAGTAGAAAACAGAACTGACGTCGCTCAATTCAAACTACTGTATCTAAATTGTAGGGACCGTGAACGAGCACAACACAGAACACCCATACAGGTGACAGATTCTGTTTAATTATTAATAGAATGAGAAAAATAAATAAAGCGGTGGGAATGATTCCCACACGACTCTAGGGTGCTTCAGCACTAAGTCCAGTAGTCAGCGTCTGTGACGAATTCTTGAAATAATAGTGGCTTCCTTGTTTACCCCGCAGCTCCTGCATTGTGCCTCACTCCCCCTCTCAAAAGAACCGTGAGGTCTGGTCAGTGATGCGGACATCGGGGCATGGAGTGGTTAGGGGGAATCGAGTCGTTAACTCAACTAAGAAGGGCGGTATCATCGTCCTTCTTAACAAGGGGAAAAGAATAGGGTTACTTTCCTTCATGGTTTAGTTGTGCACCGAATCAGGTTCACCGCTGCTTGGGTTTCTCGAGTTCAGGGAAGAAGAGGCTGGTGGGGGCCAGGAGGCGTGGAGGAGACAATCCTTGGCCCATGTCCTTACTCCTCTGGTGGAATTTTCCAAGGAGAGGTCGGCCCTATACAGACGTTCGAAAGGACCCCTTCTGTCATCAGGGGGCATTGTGGTAAATTAGCATCAACGTAACTCAGGTGGGGAGCGGGCACCAAGGGAGAACGCAAGGGCCGGCTGGTAGCGGGAGTTAGTACACATGCGATCATAGCGTGATTACGCAAATACCCACTATACAGACATACTCTGTCACATAACGCTTCTATGGATATGCGTGCAGCACCCGAGTGGGGAGGTGGGAATCATTCAACCAAATTTTTTTTTTTTTCGGTATGCTCGGGATTACTAGAAATAATCTGCACCCTATGAGGTGTGTTGGTATTAGTGGGAAGGAATGCTCTTCTTGTTACCGTACGCAGGTTTTTCGGCGAATCTCCCTGTTTTTACAGGATTAAGTAGGAAGCAAGGGAGGAGTGAACTCGTTGAAGATTCGACGCACCCCAACACACCAAGAAGTATTAGGGAGAACCAACTTTTTGAAAGTTGCTTGTTTTAATACCATCGATTTCATATAAAAGGAATATATTTATATCTAGATTTAAAGGCATATTTTGGTGTTTTTTTTGTGCTCGGGGTACTCTGTCCAATTTGGGAATTTTATGTATGCTACTAGGTCTTGATACTCCAATATACTGTTATCCTATCTTTGTGTACTTACTTGTAATGATCACAGACGTAATGAAAACAAAAAATTCCAGTGCAATTAAATCTAATGTTCGCATAGTGGAATAAAAATTCTCTTCCTGACTCAAATATTGCAATGCGGAATTATCCCTAGATTGCATGTCCTTCCCATGTTTAGGGTATGGTTGTGTAGTATCTCTGTCTACCTATCCTTATATCCAAAAAGAGTTCAAAACCCTTTTTGAAGATATGTATTTTATCTGTGCCATCACAGGTCTCCCATGCGCACTAATCCAACATGTTAACTGCCTTACTGTAACGAACGCCTTTCCTTTTTTGGCGATGGTGAAATCTCCTTGGTGCGCCCGTTCCTCAACGTCTTAGGGTGTGGACCCCTTTGTCGTTTGGTCGCTGTCCTTTGGATGATTGGGGGGACTTTGACTCATGTGGGTTAGGCGCCCGTGGTGGGTAGCGGGAGGGGTGTAACCCTTCATTACCATAGTCGATTTTTTTTTTTGGAGGGGGCGGAAGAATGAAGTGGCGGAAGAGGGCGGGAAAAACAAAAACAAACGGGCGAGAGGGGATACAGTAGGAGGGAGGGGGAGTAAGAGTAGGGAGAGAAAAGGGGGTTACTATAGTAATATTCAAAATTATTTAAATTTAACTCCCGGATAAATGTAACAGGTTAAAAAGATTAAGATTCCGTAATTTTAAACTAATAAGATTTTCTCTTATGTCCGTTGGTACAAGAAGTGTCTTATGTATTCTAAAACTTGAGCGATTATCCCTTACCTCATCCTCGAGAAACAATGAAACTCGTCACAACGGCACTCAGGTGAGTGCGCGTTGAGGCCATACTGACGTCTAGTTGATAGCCACACATCTTACGAACGCTACTGTTCTGTTCTCTCTAGGATTCTCCCTATTTGTAATTCTACGCAGAAATCTCCAAAGTGACGGGTTAGCTTGGGGTCACTTCTCCCTCCCTCTTTATCTCCCACCCCCTCCCTTTACAAACAACTCTGTAAGACACGCAGTTCATACCGTGGGGGAAGGATTAGGCGCAGCTTACTTCGGTGGGGAGTACCCTACTTCCCTCTTCTATAGTTATGATTGCTATGCCGGATGTCTGTAATAATATTGGTAATATCATATCAGTAGCCGTAGGAATATATCAAAAAACTAGGACGACAACTTCGTAAGCACGACGCGGACGATTTAAGATAGCGGCGAGGTGTGAGCCAAGAATAGTTGGGTGTAAGTTGGTAATCGTATCTGCACAATTTATACTTGGACTATTGGTTGCAACTGTGACCTGAGAACAGGGAATATGGCCCATGTATTAAACGCTAGTGACAGCGGGTACTTCTACAAATCTGGCCTAACAAATCGAAATTTGAATCTAATTAATGTCTTCCCTCAGAGGGCTGTCTGGCCGTATCCACTAAGTCGTATTTACCTTGGTATAACTATTGTGTTGAACTAATGCGCCTTAGGCTTGTGGTTTTCGAATGTTGGCAGAGACGCGCCATGGAAGCAGGTCAGACAGCTGTACGACGAGACGACAAAGAATACGAAAACGGACTATTCTAAATGACGCCCACAGAAGGGGGGGAGATGTCGAGCGGAGAGGAAGCAAGGTGGAGCAGAACTCCCAAGCATAGGTGGGGCTTGAAAGCTTTTAATGAGGTGGTACAAGGGGGGGGGGATAGCAGTAGTTTGGTGTTCTTTTCCTTCTCCTGTTTATCTTACCTGTTGATTATTGTAGTCATAGCAGTAATAATTTTACACTTAAGAGAACAACATATATTTGTCATTTTTTTTATTTGACCGGCATCCTCGATAGGCACGTTTCAATGATGATTAGACAAACAGGATAACGACCCAAGAAAGGCGGAGCAGGGGCGGTGCGAAGAGAAATAGCAAGGTAGATAAAAGAAAAAGGACGAGCAAGTGGGTGGGCGAGCGATGAGAAAAAAAGAAGAGAAGGAAGGGCTAGAAAGAGCGGTGGGAGGAAATAGTAATGGGCGCGGATCTTAGAAACAAAGCTGGATCGAAAGGGAGGAAAAGGGTAAAACATGTAGTGAGAAAAGAGGAGGTAGAGAAAAGGGGGGGAGGGGGGGTTGGGTGATGAAAGGACGAGGGGAAAGATAGGGGAGAAACCTTGTATTCTTGTCATCCATTCACCCCGCCCGGCTCGCTTCATACTATTCCTTGATTGTTCTCTTTCTCTTTCACCCAATCAACACTATTCGACTCATCCACTCGGTTAGGTCATATATTGTACTGTAACTAATGATACTATTATGTTTATTATGAGTGATTACTTCTATGCTGATTTTCATTAAACAGGATACCACTTGTACGGATCCTCATTTATTGTGAGAGGGGCAATGAAGTCAGTGGTAGAGATTTAAAGCCTTTCCAATCTACCTTCTCGTCTAAACGCTATTTGGTTAATCTGAATAAGACACCATCTCAAACTACTTAGTTACTGCCCTCACTTAACTCTGCTTTCGAACATTTACTAGAAACACTCAAGCAAGCAAGAGAACAGCACTAGCAATCAAACGCTTATGCAGCCGATACAGAAAGTGAACGATGGACTGGTATTTTTATTCTAGTTACTAGGCGTATGACTGACTATTTAGTAGTACTATATTTTGTCACCTTGTAGACATGTGTGATCCAACATTCTCGTTTATGATTCGGTATTGGTACTATGTAGAAACTTACTTTAAGACTTAGCATTGGCGGTAGATTGTCCATTCCGTCACTCCACTCCATTCTAAAACTAGTTCGTTAGGAAAGTCCTAAGTAGATGACAGCCAGAAAGCTGGTTACAGAGAGCATCCTCCGACCGGCAAATGTCCTAGGTTACGTAGCATGCACTAGAGTGACCCATAGCAAAAGGAGATATGGATTTAAGCGTTTCCCACCACTAGGTACTGAAGTAGATACACTCCTCCCCCAGCAGCCTGTAGAACACCCACCCACTCTTCTCGGTCATCTCTCCATTCACCCACCAAACCCCTGTAACCCAAAATACAAAACAAGCTACTGTGGCTTAACCCCTTCATTGCCTTAGCGGCTAGCCGTAAGTATAATGATGTTTTTGTTTTTAAATAATAGTGGTACATGATCAGGGGGTCCTTTGGAGAGACCCACATGAATAATTCAGATCCAAGAAACCCTGCTTCTCGAGTGCAGCCCGTTATCGGTGGCGCCTCCCCATGTGCCTGGGAGATTTTAAACATTGTTGGGATAATGTCACTCCATGACAGGCCTTATCTCAGGAAGCAGGAGGATTCCCGATCTGAAATCAAACGCCGGTTCTCAGAGCACCCCTGCTCCCATACACTATGATTAAAATTCAATTTTAAACTGGTTAAACATTTAAACAATTATTATGTTTACAGTGATCATCTAATCAAGTTTGCTTGAATGCTTCTTGTGTGATATTAATACCGTTCCCAATGTGGAATTGCAATGTCGATCTCAATATTCTAGATAGATCCAATATCTTCCTTTTTCAAATCTTTTTTATTTTTTCACTTTTATTTAAGAATCAGGAATTCACTTTAAGGAGAATGGTCGAACACCCAAATAATCCGCTTGTCCTGATTTTCCGACGCTTCCGTTCCCCACACCCCCCTCCCCTCCACCCCCCCCCCCCCCGGCCCACCATCCGTTTTTTGGGTGTAAATGGCAACAGTTTTGGGTCTTTTTAAGCCACCCGTATTCCCATAAACCGCCCTTGGATACATACGTTGTCGGATTTGTAATCCTATCCGTGGATTCAGCAATTTTTAAGATTTTCCGTCAACAATTTTCTGAATCCAGGGATTGGGCTCTACAAGCCATCATGATTCCCGGAATCCTCCAAACGGGTGTACTTGTAATGATAATAAAAAATCACAATAAGTGAATGGCCCTTTTTAGTTGATCCGCTGATACCAACTAAAGACCGTCCGATCCAACTTCAAATCCAAAGACCTCCCCCCAAAAGTTTGACCATCTCTACTTTTTAACGCTTGCCAGATTTGAGCTCTAGACTGGAGGAACCACTTTGTATGTCTTGCGCTAATTGTTGCAGGATGTATAAAGCCCTGACTCTCTAGGTCTATACCCATTTTGCCTCATTAAGGGTGTTATTCACGTTAAGTTAAATTAGCAAATTTGGCGTATCTAGGAAATTTGTAACTATGATGTTAAAAATAATAAAGGACTTTCCGGTGACGTCACCGGAATGGCGTTAGGAAGAGCTCCCCGACACCCTCCCCACGAAGAGTCTAAACCGCACCCCAAACTCTGCAGAGACCCCCCAAAGACCCACCTCCCCCCTAACTCAGGCATGGCGGGAAAGCCCTCGAAGGGGTTCAAACCCCGTCTCAAATTTTTCCAGCCAAACCCGCGCCCGTCTGGAACCGTCTGCAACTCCAAGATGGGCGCGAGGAGCAAGAACATGCCTCGGAGGCCGCAACCCGGAGCCAACGCCCCATACCCCCGAACTGGCAAAGATTTCTTGAAGAGCTTCTCCTACGAATGCGCCAGGATTCATGGAGGACCTGGAGAAGGTCCTAGGGACATAACGGGCGGACTAAGCCCCTAAGCGAGACGGAGCATTGAGAACGACAACACCATATCGATGCCCACTCCAACATGGAATGATAGTTGCCCATGGGGCACAAAATCGCCAGCGCTTAAAGCTATTTGGACCGGAAAATAGAGACAGAGGCAGAAACTGCGCTTCAGGGGATCCGGAGTCGGTCACGCCTGAGTCCCTCCAGACCTATCTTAAGACCCTCTTTTTGAACCTGGTCCCTACCCTATCGAGCACACTTTCAGCTCGATAGAGCCCCGAGCCCTGGCCCGAAGTCCCCCGATCCTATCGCCCCCGGGACTCCTCCTCCCCCCACAACACCCTACACCCCCCCCCCCTCCCACAACGGTTCTCCTCTGATCTGAACCCCACACACTCTCTCCATACCTTCTCCCCTCCTCTCTTACCTTCCCCCCCCCCCCTCTCACCTTCCCCCCCCCCTCTCTGCACGTCCCTCCCCCTCCTCACCTTCCCTCCCCCCTTCCTCACCTTCCCTGCCCCCTCCCCACTCCCTCTCCCCTCCCCCTCCTCTCCTTCCTCCCAAGCCCCTCCCTCCTTCCCTCCCTCCCCTCCTCTCCTTCCCTCCCCTCCTCTCCTTCCCCCCCCCCTCCCTCCTCCCTACCCCCTCCTCCTCTCCTTCCTACCCCCCCCTCCTTACCTTCCCTGTCTTCATCCTCCGCTCCGGACAACTCCGAGAACCCAGGTGACGTCCCATCTACCGCCGATGCAGAGCCACTCCCAAGACCGACACAAGATGGCGCCAAGAGCTACTAGATCCCTCCGAGCCGCACAACCAGAAACCAGGAGAGATGCCCTACGACCCACTTGTCCAGCCGTTGTCCGGCTACTCGAGAGGAAGGAGTCCCGCTCAGCTCCACACCCCTAGGGATTCATCCCCGCCGAATCCACTCGTCCCCGTGCTGTGGAAACCCTGCCCCCCCCTCCCACCCTTTCCCTGGTCCCCCCGACGGCGAGCCTCGGACACCCCAAGCCGTTGCACAGGGACATACCTGGGCCTCCTCCCAGGCACAGACGTGGACGTTTCCCCTGCAGCAACCGGAGCACCCAGGATGTGTTTTCGAACCCCCCCCTCTCCCCGCTGGTTCCCAGGCCCCCCCCCTCTCCCCCCCCCCCCCCTTCCCCCCCGAGGAGCCTATCAACACCCCTGCCACATCAAGGTGACATTCCTGGCCTCCCCTGGCACTGACACTGTCGCCTCCCCTGCAACAGCCAAGGCAACCAGGTTGTATACTGGAACCCCCCCCCTCCCCATATTACCTCCCAGGTAGAGATTAGGGCAAACACCTATGGCCCTCTCCTGTGGGTCCTCTCTCCCCTCAGCGGACCCCTGCTATTCTAGGGAACACACCACATAGAGACAGAGGGCCGCTGCTAGGCTCTTAGCCCCTTGGCTCCAGGGGGTGAGGGTCTGCCGATGGGAGAACGACATACTGTTGGTTAAAGGGACCCTGTGATAACCAAGGCCCCCTAGGTGTCTCTGGCAAACTGTTAGGAAACGTATATATATTGAAATGTTTCGCAATACCTAACTGCAGAAATGTGGGATTGAGAGAGATTGCAACCCCAGCTCTCCTCCCCCCTCCCCCCCCCCCACCCCCCCCCTGATTCCCCCCCCCACAAAGGTAGAAAACTCTAGCTGGGAATATGTGCACAAACTGCAGCCTAGGAACTAGTTCGTCTGAAGAATGTGGGAATACATGATTGTCCCCCCCACCCCTCCCTCCCCCCCTCTCGCCCCCCCCCCTCGAACCTCTTTTCCAACACCCCCCCCCCATCCCCCCCCCACTCCCCCCCTCACAGCCCCCTCCCCCCCCTCCCCCCACTCCCCCCTCCGCCCCTCCCACCCCCCCCTAGATTGTCATCATGGTCCGTCATTGGTCTGTCGCCAAGTAGTTGACACAAGCTCCTAGCTGTACAACTCGCAAGGGGGTGAATCACACAGTTGTGCCCCCTCCTCCGGGATGGAAGTACAAGCCCCAGAGAGTTTCCCCCCCCCCTCACACCCCCCTCCCCCCCCTCCCCCCGCTTTGACCCCCCTCTCGACCCATTGCACACACACCCTCCCCCTCCCCCCCACTCCCCCACTCCCATCCCCCCCTACCCTCCTCCCCCCCCCTCCAAGTGTCGACATTCGCCACTCAGGAAAGTTGAGATAATTTCTACAGTGAAGTTGTTTATGTTAAAATGCAGTTCAAAACCGTAGAAGTTGAGGTTTGTTTTTTACCTATACCTAATACTTAATCCCCCACTCCTTGACACAAAGGTGCCAAGGGGACAAACATTGGGCTCCCAGTTAGCCCAGTTAGCCCTTCTCCTTCTTTCCTTATGCGGCAAATGCTCGGTAGCGGCGGCTTGGAAGCACCTAAAAGCGCCCTCAAGAAGACCGTGGTCAACAGGGTATAATACAGTTTATGATCATGGAAAAACTGACAGCCATGCTAAAACAAGAAATGCCACAATTCTATATACCTGGAGCCCTGGACAGGGACTGAATCCCGCCTCCCTGCTAGGCCCCGGCTGGGACCCACCGAGTTCGCACAACGAGCCAAAGAGTGGAGTATAAGAGGGACTACCCCCTCCCACCCCCCCTCCCCCCGTGCCTTCCCTCCTCTCACTGTCGTTCCCAGCTATCACCACCCCTCCCTATGTCTTCCCCACTGCTTTACCTACCAAAAATCAACTAAAGAATTATTGAGACCACGTGCCTATTCCACGCATCAAGTCCCTATACTCTGTCTGTTATGTACCAAAAGGACTGTACCATCTGTATGTAATCTATGTGTTATGTCTCCATAAAGGGGGAAAAAATTGTTAAAAAAAAAAATAAAAGAGAGGGGGAGTGAGAGGAAGGAGGAAGAACTTGAGGAGAAGTGCGAGAGACAGGGAGAGAGAGGGAGGGTGAGATAGGGAGGGGGAGAGAGTAGATTAAGAGAAGAGGGAGAGAGTGTGTGAGAGAGGGGGGGTGAAAAAGAGAGTGAAAAGAGAAATAAGAAGGATAGGTGAATGGGAGAATAATAGTGAGGGGTGTGTAAAAAGAGGAGAAGAGAAGAAGAGAGAATAGGTAGAGGAAAGAGAGAGAGGGTTAGAGTGGAGACGTAGGTGAGGGTGTAGAGCCAGGGGGAATGGGCAGGAGAGTGAAAGAGAATGAGGAGAGAGGGGTGACAGAATGTGGAGAGTGACACAAGGTTGTAAAGAGGGGGCAGTGAGGGAGGGTGAAGTTGAGAGAAAGGGGGCGTGTGTGACAAGAGAGTAGGGGAGTGAGGGGGTAGGGGAGAGAGGGGCAATAGCGAGAGAGCGGGGAAAAGGTGGAGAGAGAGGTGGGTAGTTGCAGGGCTCAGAGAACTCTAGTCTTGTGCTCCAGGAGGCTGTCAGTATCCCTGCTACCCACCCTATTACACAATTGTCAACTTATTGAAATATTCAGCAGCAGAATCAACCCTTTTCTCGTGTTACCAAAGATACAGAATACTGATTAATCTTTGTGTGATATCATAGCAAATAGCAATAGCAAACTCAATCAATAGAAAATGTATAAAATCCCAATGTAACGTGCCATGTAAAGATAAACAAACATCAATAATAATTAGTGTATCAATATATTCACATATTTGGTAACAATGATACATCATCACAGTAACACCGGGAGATAGTCAGACAATTTTGTGAGAGTAACATTAATAGAATCAAAGTCATAGAGTCCAGTATAAAAGTCCTATTACCACTTCAGCTCGATAGAGCTCACCGAGCCCTGGGCCCGAAGTCCCCCGATCCTAATCGCCCCCGGGACGTCATAGTCCGATACCATGCATACTCCACCAAGGAGAAGCTGGCGGCTGCGGCGAGGAGCGCGGGAACCATTAAAATGGCCGACCACACGGTCCAAGTATTCAGCGATCTATCCCGGTCCACGGTCCTGAAACGCTTGGACATGAAACCCCTTACCACCCTCCTCCAGGATCAAGGGATCTCCTACCGATGGGGATTCCCTTTCAAGCTCATCGTCCCAAGAAACGGCCGTTTCTATACGATTTCGGATCCAGCCGACACGACCGACTTCCTGAAAGTTATAGGTGTCGCCCCCCCATGAGGGGAAGAGAGGGCCCCCCGCGGAACAAGATCTGGCCCCCCCGACACCCCCAGAACATCCGAAAGGCTCGCCAATCTGCGGAACCCGTGAGCCAGCTTCGATGCCCTGAAAGACCTGCTGGAACTCTCGAAACCCCAACTCCCTTGCACTATCCCACCGCTGCTACAGATCTTTACCCCCCGTAGCGTTGATACAGTACCCTGCTTTCCCTATTCCACATTCCCCCTCCTCCTCCCCCCCCCTCCACCAACGTGTCGTTGTGACGGTGGTCAACTACTGGGTCGTTCGGTGTCTTTGTCAATTATGATACCCATCTATCTACTATGGTATTAAGCCTAGATGTCATAGCTGTAGGTGGGGGACTGGCATTATAGTACTTACGGTATACGATCAGATAGCAGTATATATACCATCACATATATGCTACAGATATATATACTTGAAGTATTATATATCACTGCAGATACTATTGTGACCTGTATACTATAATATTCCATTCTCTCTCTGTCTATGCTAATAATGAATGATTCACATACATACACTCTAAGTAGAACCATCATCTCAGAATTCTTACCCAGTCCGTTCGAACTCGCACATTTTTTCAAAACCAAACGATGTTGTGCTTTGTCAGAGCAGTCCCTGGTTATTCGTTTGGTCTTAATATAATTATCTAATGCAATGTGAACATCCAACTAAGCGTAGATCCTGAATAAGATATTTTTCTAAACGATGGAAGTAGCGCTTTGAGATCACAGAATCTTCACAAAACAAACCCTTAGGATTCATCACAGACAGATTCACCCGAAATTACTTTTTGGCTGTAATTAACGCATGACCAAACATAAATGTGAGGCTCATCTCTCAGATGTTTTCCATGCTCTGTCACTTAGGTAATCGTAGTGCAAAAAAGATCAAAATACTTACTATAAGTTTAGGTCCGGAAATAATTGGACACTGACAACATCATTTTCATAATTTGGCTCTGTACGCAACCACAATGGATTTGAAATTAAAAAACTGGATTCATATAATGCAGACTTTCAGCTTTAATCAATCGGTGACAAAAATATTGTATGAAAGTTTAGGAATTGCAACCATTTTTCATACACAGTCCCCCTTATTTCATGGGCTCAAATGTAATTGGAGAATTCACAATGATAAATAAATGTTCATTTTGTAAATACGTTGTCGACAACCTTTGCAGGTTAATGACTGCAGTGAAAGTCTGTACGCATGACTTACCCAAACTCTGGGTTTTCCTCCTTTGTGATGCTTGGCCATGCCAGGCCTTAACTGTGCTGTCTCATGTTTTTTTGTTCTGTGGGTCTTTCTGCCCTTAAGTTTTGTCTTTACAAATGAATGCATGCTTCGATCGGGTTGAGATAAGGTGTGATTGCTCGGCCATTGCAGAATTTCCACTTCTTTGCCTTAAACAAAAAAAACTCATGGGTTTTGCTTTCCGCAGTAGGTTTTGGGTCATGTCCATCTGTATGTTACCGCCGTCCAATCACTTCACTGAATTTGGATGAATCTGAGCAACAATATATCCCTAACACTTCAGAATTCATTCGGCTGCTTCTGTCCTTCTGTCACAGGTCACTCATCAATAAACCCTAGTGAACCCAGTGCCCATTGGTAAGCCAGCAATGCCCATGCCATCACACTGCCTCCCACCGTGTTTTACCGAATGAGGTGGTATTCTTCGAATCATGACCGTTCCAAGCTTCTTTCTCCATATACTTTTTTTTCTTCCCACTCATTCTGGTACAGTTTGATTTGCTTCATCATTCCAAAGACTGCTGTTCCACAACTGGGCGGCTTTTTTAGATATTGTTGGCAAAATCTAATCTGGCCTTTCCTATTCTTGAGGCTTGAGGCTTATGAATGGTTTGCACTTGTGTGAACGCCCTGGTATTTTGGCTCTCGTGAAGCTTCTCTTTAGGTAGACTGATAATGATATGCCTACCGTCCTTGAGAGTGTTCTTCACTTGGCTGGATGTTGTGAAGGGGTTTTCTTTAACCATGGAATGGATCCTACGATCATCCCCCACGTCTTGTCTTCCGTGGATGACCAGTGGGTGGCGCTTTTTGTGTTGCACAGACCTCCCAGTGCGTTCGTTTTTTTTCTCATGTAATGTACTCAAACGTGTTGATATGGCCCTCCTATGTTCCTGCTATCTATGATGGATTTCATTTTTTGTACCTAACAAATCCCTGTTCACTTGCCTTGGAGCTCCTTGAGCTGCATGTTTGTGGGTTCACAGCAACAGCTTCCAATGCAATGCCAGACCTGGAATCAACTCTAAACTTTTACCTGTTAATTGATGATGAATAAATAAGGAATAGCCCACACATGTCCATGAAACAGCTTTTAGTCAATTGTCCAATTAGCTTTTGGTCCCGTGAAAAGAGTGGGCTACATATTAAAGAGATGTAATTACCCTAAAACCTTTCTTTCCCATTTGGATGGTGAATACCCTACCCTCAATTAAAGCTGATAGAAGTGCACTTTAAGCCCCATTCATTATTTAACTGTAATTTGAATGGTAGCACAGCTGAAATAAAAAACATGTATGGCAGTGCCGCATTTATTCGTCGTCGACCACCCTACAACTTTATATCAAGAATATAGTAGACAATAATCAATTTATAAGAGTCCATAAATCAGGAAGAGATATAAGAGAAATAATACTGTAGAATCCACAGGATATATTATGATAGTTCACAGATTTCCAAATGTCCAGCTGCTGACAGTAGAATAGACATGCAATGTAAGAAACTCCATGCGCTCCAGTTAATGGAATGGAAGCAATCTGTATGATCAGTGTGATCAGAGGGGAGAGTACATGTGGCATAATCAAATAGGTGACAATCCATGGGGAGGAAAGTGGGGTGGAAAGGGGGCATATAAGTAGTTCCTCTATATCTTCCGTTAACCCTCTAGTATCCTCCCCCTCACAAAGAAACAGTGCAATGATGCAGAAAGCATTCAGGTACTCACAGGTTCAGGTCAGTGGGGGAAAAGACCTCTCACCTGCTTAGATGTAGATCCAACACAGAGCTCCCACGGTGGTCAGGCAAGAAAAACCACCCTCACAATGTTCTGCATATGGCTTCCATTCATAGCTCCCACGTGGTTTTGGCAATGGGGAAACCACCTCTCACAGCTCCCTGTGTTCTCCCTGTGTGCTCCACTTTTTTCTCTGGATATGGCTAATCCGTCAGGATCTTAATGATGCCTTTGATTTGCTTTATCTAGGGATAGGAGGTCATCGGAGGGAACTCAATAGCATGACCAATGCTAAGGCAAAGATTGTTTCCATTTCAATGCTACTGATGTTCCTACAACCACCATATTTTATTACTTCAATATAGTAGTCAGGCTATGGCATTTCAGCCATTATCAAACAAAACATTCTATGGTCTATGCGTACCCTTGATCCCAGATTAAACTTTATCCATTCATAGCCCTAGGATAGTTTTTTCTAAAATCTCAGACCATATGCAATTTGATTCACCTTCCAGTTCAGTACACATTCTTCTAAACAAGTATGGGCAAGGATTTTTTTCCACAATGAAGGCTCACACAAGTGAGGACATTGCAACATATTCCAATATGCAAAGGACACCCACTTGGAAAATATGGAGAAGAACTAAATCGTCTCTCCCTCCATCAAAAGTTTCATCGTGTCCAAACATATTTCATTATATATCTTTTGCCATGTGGATGTTTGAAACAATATGTTTGGATTGACCAACGCGTTGACGAACCCGTGTACAAGGAACATGTTAGACTGAATAGGCCCAAGAAAGATGAACTCATCCGTGGTCTAAACACTTTCTGTTATGTCGACCGTTCATCACTCATCAGTTTAACTTACAGGCCTTAGAACACATTCCCATGTTGAAACGAGGTGGTGACAGGACTAGGATTCTGCAGTCAGGAGAGGGAGGTCTTTTTGGATCTCCACCCACTAAGGACAAACTCCAACCAGGCTGACTGAACTCTGAGTGGGATCTCAACCTTCTTCCTAGATGCAGAACCATTTCATGTTATTTTTCAAGGCTCCTCCCTTTTTCTATATATACTTCTATATACTCCTATATTCGGTCGGCTACCATTGTGCTAGTTCACTTGGTTATGTTTTCATCCATCATCTATTTGCCTCTTACACCACCATTTTCTGTCATTCTTTATTACTATTTGATACTTTAAGTATCATAGGATTATCGAGATGTTTGATTGAATACCATCCGTTATTTTGTATGAATTTATATTGCATTTGTATATTAATTGTCTTCTACTAATGCGGACACTTATTAGTATTATAGTAAGTGTAATTGAGAGTTGTTTTTTCCTTATAAGCAATCATTGGCCTTTGCTTAGATATTTGGCTTCATTACCATCCATCCCTTTGGCTTACCATATTTCTCTATTACTATGATGTCTATGAACATTTGTCATAGATACTTTTTTCATTGGGATGTTATTATAGTACTTCGAATACTTTGTGGCTCTTTATATTATCGATTTATGTCATGTTCAGGCCAGGATTATTCAGCTTAATCATCATGGTATCAGATTTCATTACTCCTATCTTATTAATGTTGAAACATTAATTGTAAGCATTTATATATTGATCTAATCCTGAGCAATATGGTTTTATACTGTTCACTTTGTATGCTGGGGGAATAGATTTTTTCACTTTGTTTCTATGTCTACTTGGGACCACAATTTTCATTTTGTTTGATTAAGCAATTAATCACGGATCATTTGTGAGTGCCCTGGAGCTTCGGCGTTCTGTGCCCTGTCATTTGTCTCTGGAGGACCGTCTGGGGGGGGGGAATGGAGAGCATTACACTGTGACGTGCATGCTACTGATTAGGCCGATTTGGAAGGCAGATCCAGAGTTGAGCACACAGGGAGCTGTGAGCTTGGTTTTCCCCTTTGCCAGACTCCACCGTGGGAGGCTCTGAATGGGGGCATATGCGAACATTGTGAGGTGTTTTTTCCCTTTGCTGACCCAACCCCCGTGGGAAGCCTTCTGTGTGGATATACATTTAGCATTGAGAGGTGTTTTTCCCCCACTGCTGAACCTGTGATATCTTCATGCTTCTGCATCATTGGCACTGTTTCGTTTGTGAGGAGGAGGAGTTAACAGAGCAGTTTCACAGAACAGATACTGAGCGGACGTTATACTGTCCCCCTTTTCTAACCCACCGCCTCCCTTGGATGTCGGGCCCCTATTGTATTATGCTCCCCATTACCTCCTCTGCCCTGATTCAAACGGATCACACAGACCTGTTCCATCCATGTAACCTGAGGCGATGGCAGATTTCTACATTATGATCCTCGTAGGCAATAAACTGACAATGGCTGATCACGTTCAGTTCACAATGATGTTCTATGGATTGCTCACAGACCAGCGGCTCTGGCGGCATAGGGGTCTTCGACACCTCCGCATTGACGCATGTCTCCTCACAAGGGGACCAAAGGGAAAACCTGCAATGCCGGTCGAAAGACAGTCACCAAGTGGCTGTCGAGCCAGAAAGGACACACAGACCCCTCCTGCGCAAAAAAAGGCACGGTCAACCGTGGGCAGCCCTGAGCACGAGCTAGGCACATGCGTCCCACGGTAAGTATATGACTCCGGTTTTTGGTAGTCAACACAGCAGTGGCTCCCTAACTCGGTGGGGTTGGCTACACACAGGTCACAAGCAGTCCCCCACAGGGAAAGATGCACGATCCTCCGTCACCAGACATGACACTGCGGAGCTCCTCAAACCCAACTGGGTGCACACTGGATTCCCACGGCAGGAGTAGCAAACTGGCTATCCAGCCGCGCAGTCTCTCCTGAATCAACATACTCCACTCAAACGGTTGTCAGAGAGGCAGATTGAAGTGGGAATGTAATATAAACCTGATAGATATGTTTCCAGAAGATGTGCCTCAGGTAGATTAACCAGAAGGAAAATGATCCAATCAGGAACCCGTGGCACATCACAGCACTCAATGTGACAAGGGACACCAAAGTTTATCAAGAGTTATGAATTAAAGGACTGAAAACCTGGCCTGTCAAGCACTCTGACATTATTTCGCGCAGGGCAGGAGGGCTTCTAACAAAGATTAGTTATCATATCAGGGAACAAAGCACCCAATTATATACAAAAAAAAAAAATACACAAAAACTTCTGTCAGCTGCAACAATAGATAATAAATTGGCTTCCGGCAAGTCACATGCAAGATATCACTTAAAACAAAAGGTGAAGTCACTAGACTGAAATCTCGGGTCGGAAAAACACATGTCCAAAATAAAAATTTCAAACTATTCAAATGTAATCATTGAATAAATAACAATTTTTAATACAATCTATAAATTGAATAACATACTGTAGAACTACAACTTGTGTCAAAT
Source organism: Ascaphus truei (assembly GCA_036426205.1). Lineage (NCBI taxonomy): Eukaryota > Metazoa > Chordata > Amphibia > Anura > Ascaphidae > Ascaphus > Ascaphus truei. The sequence goes on from WSYH01000453.1 coordinate 99,081, forward strand.
AACCGAGTGTATCAATATTAATAAATCAGATACCAAGATATAAAGAAGCATTAAGATCACTGGTGAGAAACACATAATATATTGTATAATAGTTGAAAACCAAATAATGAAAAATGAAACACATATAAGGTAACCCATATAATGGATAAACAGACACAATCCCAAAGAGAATCATATTGTGAAGGGATCAACATGTAGTCACAGGCTGTAATATATAACCTTTATTCAATTGAGCAGAAATGTCTTAGCTCCTTCACACTTTTTAACCCGCCTAGGTAAAGTGTACTCTGTGAAAACCCAATACATTTCCTTTTATTGAGAATAATTGTCTGCACCTCCTTAAATAGCAGAAGCTATATTTCAATGCTCATAAGTTGAAAAGTAGTGTATGCCCCCTGGTGGCATTGCTGTGGTCAATGTCTGACACAGGAATGTTCCAAATCTTGTGTTTTTATCAACTTGACATGTTTGGTCAATTCTGGCTTTTTTTAAAGGCCTGATAGTTCCTAACCTATGCATCTTTTTATTACAGACCACACAAGATCCGTATATCATACGTAACTTGTGTGCAGTAATAAATGTAAGAATGTTTAATTAAATGTTTGGTTTGTGGTCAGATTGTTAAGGGTTTAGCAATATTCAGCAAATTACATCTGGCTACATCTGTGGAACCAGTGGGTATACCACAGATTTGTCATAGGACGGTGGTAGAGGTAAAAAGGCTCGAGATATAGAAAGGCCCAGATTGTGGCCTGTTTTGACACAATTTTGGGGCCCTCTCTGGTTTGGGTGTGACCCGCAGTCAAGGTCTGTGTCCAAGTCCAAGTGTTCCAATGTCTGTGGACATATTTTTGTATTTGGTTAACTTGTCCATTAATTGCGTTATGAATAAAGATTAGAAGATTCCTCGTTTGTTCTCTTTTTCCAAGCACTAATGTACCCTATCTTGAATATTTGGCCTGCTGTCTGGAGAGTGCATCACTCATAGTATAGAGTTACTAGTCCATCTTCCAGAATCCACAGGAGATAAGTAAAGGTCCCAAGGAGTCCAGGCCTAGAACAGTAATGCGATGAGTAAACTAGCAGGCACCAGGGCAGCAGTGGGTTTGCTGCTTTAGATATTGTGAAGCGGTGGGCGTCAGGCACTGGTTAAGGGGTGCAGGAACTAGTCATTCACATCTGGCTTTTTTTCTAGATCCGACCATTTAATACACACATACACTACACACCCACACACATGTAACAAGGACTCATTGTAGTATAATGTTATGAGCAATAAATAAACGTATTTCAAAACTAATGTTGTTTCTTACTGATTTTATTCAATTTATGTTTTAATTTTTATAAAGCGGGGCTGGGAGGGGACTCTAGGGTGGGGGCTGGAAGGTCGGGACTAAGCCGGGCTCGTGGAGATCGATTTTTTTGTTCGGTAACCACTGTGTGTGTGTGTGTGTGTTATATATATACATATTCATACATTTACATACATTACGTTATATATATGTATGAATATCACATATATGTATATCATGGCTAGTGATGTACCAGTCAATGGGTCATGTATTAATTTATAATAATCCCCGTAAAACAGGCATTATGGCCAATAACACACAACACACACCGAGGCTCTATATACAGTCATGGCCAACTTTTTCTAACATTTGGGCCGTAACTAGACCGGGTTACATTCTGGGGATGTGCTGGGTAATGTGCTGGGTATGTTCTGGGCTAGTTTGAGGTCACGTTAATACGGCATTTCTGCATTGACTAACCGACCCATGGATTAACAAAGCAGGGATCCCTGGCAGTCCAATTCAGTTTGAATGGGACTGCCAGGGACCCCCTGCTGTTAATCTATAGGCCTTAATCAATGCAGAAATGCTGGGGGCATGTTTAAGGAAAGTTTTAAGGCATTGTATTCAAGAATGTCACCTGGGTGTTTCCTGTTTTTTTGGGGGAATTGCCACTGGTTTTTTGTTTGAATAAGAGTTGCCTCTACTGTACACACACACACAGCAACTCTACAACAACACAACCAGCCGCTCTACACGCACAACAACATACAAACTGCTGCTTACACAACACATACACTGCACACAACAACACACACCACAACACCCACTGCTTGCTACTGCTGCTGCTGCTGCTTGTCTGGCTATACCCATAACAACTGCTACTGACACACACACACACCCACACACACCACACACACACACCACAACACACACACACACACACACACAATCAACAATGAAGCCCTTCTAAACTTTACAATACTCTATCCCCCCCCCAATCTCAACTGGAAATCTGCTCAAAGTCAACTCAGGAGGGGGAGGAGTCAACCCGTGCTGTACTTCCTGACTAATCCCCTGCCCTGTCTCAGAGCTGTTACTTCATTCTGACGCAATCCCCTGGCCCAGAATTTTAAAACCAATCAGAGGCGGTTTTTCAATAGCCCTGAATTTGTACTGCTTTAGCCTATATGTATGTATGATGTATGTCTTTAATTTGTATAGCCGCCTAAAATGTCCATAGCGCTTCACAGTAGTTAATACATGTCATATAAATAACAAATATAATAACTACGATCATAATGAAGTCATAATCCTCTGAAGAACATGGCATTACTCTGTCCAATATGTCCCGCGCTGGAAGAGTGGAAGGCCTGAGGCGAAGCCAAAGGATTTTAACCCAGCCAGGGCATTTGACGCAGTAATGCCCTTTCTGAGGGGAGATTACTATTATAGGCTAAATGTAGACTTTTTACATAAATAATACACACTTTTGTATAGTTTTATAAAAGACTTCAAGCCATTCAGCACAGGAACTCCACCAGGAAAAATTAAAAAGGTATGTTTTATTGGGTTACATAATAAAAAACACTAAGGATGGGACAACATAGAGAAGGACCTCTCCTACCGTTTCAGCATGTACTGCCTTACTCCTTGAAAGGGCAGTACATGCCTGAAACCGTAGGAGGAGGGTCCGTCTCTATTTTTTGTCCGTCTGAGTACTTTTTTATGTAACTCCAATTAAACATCCGTTTTAATTTTTCTGACCCAGCTTTCTTGTCGGCTGATGAACTTCCGTACGTGAGTGGTCACAGTCGGGTTGTAGGGCGATTGGGAGAAAAGCCGACGAGACGTGCTATAAGATTTGTGTGGTATAGATCGTGGCTCTACATTTGGAGTTGCCTTGATGTAGGAGTAATGATTTTTTTTAATCAATGGTAAATAGCTGGAACCATACACTCATTTACATCGACCAGCGGTGCTATTGGGGAGTTCTTAGGGTCGTTCGGACTACGACTTGCCTCCATGGGTGGTACAAAATCGACAATCCCACATGCGTGTCTTCGACCCGAAGCACGTCAGACGTGCAGCCGACTAATCCCGACGTGCAAGCATCAGACGGTTTGAGTGGTGAGCACGCGCAAGTGGCTTTATGGGATGGATAGATATTCTACTTGACGGATGATGCGTGACAATGGTTCGGATAGGGCCGACCGTAAGAATGGAGCGGGGATTCGAAGAGGGCATAGCGCGAAAACAAAACGTCTACCACGCGATGCAGCTCACACATTGCTTTGTTGAGTCGGAGACGTAGCAGGTGAAGGTCGAGTCGGGAGCCGGGGGAGTGGTTACAATCTAGCTTCCGAGGCGCATGATTCTTCCTATCCTTAATATTAATTTTTTTTTTAAATTAACATCCACTCTAAACTCTACCAGATCATATACCACGCCCCTGCCCTACCCAACCAGCACCAACCCCAACACACCACCAAAAACACACACACACCTCCAAGAGAGAGAAGACACACACACACTCAAAAACCAGCTATCTACACACACCACACAAACGCTTCTACACACACACACACACACACACACACGACTGACAGCGACACACACAGCACCCCACACACACACACATCCCAACCCACCCAGAGAGCAGACACACAACACACAAGCACCTCTACACACAGACACTCATATCTACAACACAACACACACCTGCGGCTACACACACACCACCACACCACAACACACCACCACACACACACCCCACACACACACACTACACACACACACACACACCACACCCACACAGTCCCTCTACACTCACAGCACACACCACCACACAACACATCACGCAACCTCTATCCATCACAACATATTCCATCTGTCTACACCCACACACACAACTAGCATCTCAACCCACCCAACAACACACACCCCACACACACAGTCGCTTCTCACACACAACCACACACACACTCACAGCTCCTACATACACACACAAACCACAGCAGTCCTCTACACACACACACACACACAACACCACACCCACACACACACAGCCACCCACCACCCACCCACCCATATACATACACACACATCATGCTAACCCCCCCACATCAGTCACCACCCCACACCCATCACTCCACACCACAGCACAGCTTCTACACACACCACGATACCACAACCAGCATCTACACACACACCGCTCTACGCCAAACACTCACAACACAGTCAGCAACGCTCACACACAACACATCATGCTCACCACGCACACACGCTCGACACATCTCTACACACACACACACCACACCCACACACCACCCACACACACTCTTCTGCTTATCCACACATAAACAATGCAGGCACACACAACAACCACCATACTTGCTTCTCGCTACTACCCCCATAAACACTGTCTACACACTACACCAACACATCATCTCTACCACACAAACACACACCACACCACAGCACTCTACACACACGACCACACACACACACCACACAACCACACATCACGTCTACCACACACACACACAAAACACACCGCTCTACAACAGTGCACTCACATACAACACTGCGCTACACACACACACACATCACTTCTACCCAGAGCAAATAGTCTATACCACCCACAACACGCAGCTCTACCACACATTCTACAAACCCATAAACAATGCTGCTGACACGGAACACACACACAACACCACCACTCACACACACAACACAGCCACTCTACACACCACACCAACACACCACACACAAACTGTCTGCTACACAACACACACTGCTGCTGGCTTAACCCATAAACCTGCTACTGCTACTGTTCCACACACACACACACACACATCACACACACACCCACCCACACACACACACTAACACACACACACACACAACAATAAAAATGGCAGCCACTTACTGTCTTGCAGACCTCTCTCTCTCTCCCCCCCAATTCAACCTGAATCTGCTCAGACCAATTTCATGTCAGCTCAGGAGGGGGAGGCGTCAACCCGTGTGTGATACTTCTCTGACCAATTCCCCTGCCCTGTCTCAAATGCTGTTACTTCATTCTGAACCAATCCCCTGCCCTGGCTCAGCTTTGTGAAAGCTGATTGGTTGGAAATAAACAGATTAAAACTACACATTTCAAGCTGTTACAATTCTGGGCATTACTGATTGGATAATGCCCGGAATTTTAAACCAATCAGAAGAGCAGGGGTTTCATAATGCCCTGAATTTGACTGCTTTAGCCTATAATGTTTCTTTGATACGTGATTGGTGCAATTCTGGCGTCAAAACAGAAACAGCAACCAGACTGAAAATATAAATATCATTGCTTTTAATGGTATTTTTTACTACTTTGTTACTGTATATTATTGTATTTAATCTATCTAAATACTTTGAGTTATTTTTCTATTATTTATATGACTTTTTTGCCCCCAATGTGTCCGGCCCTCTTGCCCGCAAAGCAGATACAAAGGAGTTTCAAGAGAACAATTATTATTTGTTATCAGTATAGTGCTGTTTCTTGAAGCATTGTTGTTTTATAACTAGAAGATGTTGATACTGTACATAAAATAACACCATAGATACATTTTGCATTCTTAGAAAGTTCATGCAACAATACACTTTACAAAACACAAGTGTCAATGTAATCTTTCATTTTTAAGATAATGGGACATATGTATCACAACACAGCAAGTCTCCAAGCTGCAAAAGCACAGCACAACCCCCAGATCTACCAATCAAGCAATCTCATTAAATCAATCTTTTCCACAAAGTATGAGCCCTCATTCGTCGTTACCACACACAAAGCCCCAATAAGTCATAGTGTACTTTGTGGAATAAGGCCAATGTAATTTTTTTAAAATATATTTACATCTTGTGCAGTAGTTGTGCTTCACGTTTGCCCTGGAATTACAGATTTGTGAAACATTTCCCCCTTGATATTTTGTTTATACAGTGATCAAAGTGTGCTGTAATGGTTGGTATGTTGTAACAGTATTTCTACTTTTTTATTTTCACACCCGTGTACCACTATTTTTTTTATTTACAAATGTACATTTTTTATTTACAATGTACATTTAAACTCTTGCTTTTGAAAGAGAAGGGATTCATTTTAAGTATGCATCTCTCCTTCCTATTGTTACCCCATAAATATTTTCTTTATAACATAGAGCTTTCATCAATGTAAATACATTACTTATTATAAGCTCGGTGACATCAATTCCATCAACTGATGACATTCAATAAACTAAATTTATTTATTTTTAAATCATGGCAAGGAGCCACTACTTTTCTAAGTCAAACACTGGTTTAAGAGATTAAACACCAGATTATTAAGGGGAAAATAGGGGATTGTCTCATTTGACAAACCTGGTGCAGTGTTTTTTTTTCACCAAATTTGTTAGGCAGTTTACTTAGATAAATGGACCTCTATAACTTACTTTCGTATTCCTTTTCACAAATGTACCATAAAGTTTTATATATATATATATATTATATATATAGGTTTAGTTATATACAGTTATACTGTGTGGTGTGTGTGTGTTTATATATATATATATATATAGTATATAATATATATAATATATATATATATAATATATATATATATATAATAATATATATATATAATATATATAAATAATTTGGTGGAGACTTAACCCCCCATGTTTAGAATATGAAGCGTCCCTCAAGTCAGAACATGAATATCCCCAAAGGGTCAAAAGGACCCTATTAGATGTTGGGATAAGACTACTGTATATAAGTTTGTGAGATATATTATCTCATTGGTATGGCTGTCAACACTGACCATGTGATGATCTATACATTAAACATCCAAGGAGGTCCAAAATGAGACAAAAAAAATAACATTTTATTACATCAACTATTATACATAATTGAAATTATTTAAAGTGACAAATACTAAAATCCCCATGGTTGGGATGGCAATGAAGAACCTTACTGGGGTAAGTGCACATATTGAAAAGGCAGAATATACCTGTAGATATTAGTAGTAGTGGACGTGCACAGTGGTCTAGAGGAATGCCTTATTAGATTCTAGTGCTATAATTGTACTGTGTGTTGAAGAGTTCCATAAGGGTGTTATTTCCAGATGAACATACCTAATCAATGCATCAAAGTAGGTATTAAATATATATATATATAACACCATGTCTCTCCTGGTTATATACTGTAGTACTAGCTGTATTATAGGGAGTTACCAATGTAGTAACTAGCTGATTGATAGGGTTACCAATAGCTTCATAGCAATCCATAACATTACACTAAGTAATGTAAATCCAGATGTAGGGACATTCCTCATACCTATCTAGAGATGCAAACAATGCAAACATTCATGGAAGGTGTGAATGTTACCTATGTGATGAATTACATATAAATATCAACTCCAAGATGTATATATGATTCACACCTCATCATATGTCCACTATCTACAGTTGTATATATCAGATGCACTGGTACCGCATCAATATGGTATGTCAAAGGTTTTAGAGCTCCAGAAACAGTGCAGCTGTAGAATTACAATACTAGATGACACTCGTGTGGTGTGAGGCATATAATAGACAACCCTTATATATCCCTGCTTCATACTACAATATACAATAACATTGTAAGTATTTAGGTGGCGTTTGTGTCATTTACCGATTGCACTCAAGTACAGAACCCTACTTCCATCACAATCAAATTCAGTGCAGTGCATCCAATACTAATGTGTAACTAGAGACTTTGGTGAAAAGACTCCACCATTCCCTTTAACATTGCTAATGTGATGATACATTAGGATACAAAATTACTTACCGAGTTTTCCCACGCTGGCCACCAAAACCCAAAGCGCGATGATGTAAGGCACGTGAACACTGACCCTTTGAATGTGACTATCTGAATACCTTTGGAAGTGTGGAGTAGTGGTGGGTTGGAGCTCCCAAGCTGCTGGTTCCACCGAGTTTGCCCCTGCACAGGCCCAACAGCACTGACATCCTCTGTTCTACCTCCCGAGTACTTATAGCATCTTTCCCCCATACATTGAGCACAAGAGTAGAAGCAAAATGCAATTCTCAGTGTCTTCTGCATGCTCATGGTCCACTTTATTAAAGAATCCTTTTATCCTCAAGCTTTAATGCTTTAATTGTATCCAAATGTATGACGTTGCTATTATTTGTATATTCCTTTCCATATTGTCGTGCTCATTTCCTTCCAAGTATCTATAGTTTTTTTTCCGCTTTTGTCCAGTGTTCAATTGTGTCCTTTATTTGATTTAGTTTTGCAAACGTTTAACCTTTGGCAGGTGAGGTTAAATGCAGTAGCTGCATAAAATTCCTTGAATAGTGTAGGTGTTTTCTCTCCCTTTGCACAATGCAAGAGTCTCTGTTCATCTTCTCACCTTTGTAATTTATACAGGTGGGATTCGTTGTGGATGGCAGAACCTATACATAGTATTTAGGCGTAACAAGTACAAGCGCAATGTTTGTGAAGATGTTGAAAGCAACTATTTTTCCTCCTGCCACAAGCTAAAAGATTGGAATTTTACTTGAAGCTCACTCTAAACTGCAGTCACTTTGTAATACAATATCACATGCATGATTTACTGTATGTGTTTCTCCACATGTCATTGTTGGTTGAGATATTACAGTACTTGTGGCCTTTTTGGTTAGATATTTAAGCATTGCTGGGTAATCATACCAAAAGTGCAGCCACAGCAATGATGGCACAAACTAGCTTACCCTACTGGTTTTAGTTTAAGGTGCTAATATAGCATAAGGCAGAAGAATAAATCTCTTTGCTCCAATTAACTGCAATAATTCATCACAAACAAGTAAAGAATAGTTTCTCTCAAAATCCACTCCCATCCAAATAACATATTGTCTTTAATTTACTCCAACATTTTATTTTTGTACAATTATTATTGTTCAAAACATTCTTCTTATGCACAATACTTGCATTTTCATTCAAAGTTATAACTCATGATTAAAGGTGCTTTTCATTATGTGCATTTTTTAGTTCTTAGCAAATTTCTCCTCCAGATAATCTAAGTATTCACAAGAGGAAGGTAATAAAACATGCACTTGGCATTCACAAGTCTCCATACTTAGTTACAAATGGCTTTAAAATACGTCATAAATTAGAATCAGCCATTTTCTGGAGTTTCGAGATCATTAACTTATCAAATCTTTACTGTGCAAATACACTTTTGATGTGTTGCATCAAAGGTGCGAATGGTCAACTAACACAATTGGTGCTATATACTGTATCCAGGTATGCAATTTTGCTGATGAAGAATAATTTTATACTCTGCATAATTATAAGAAAGGGAGAATATTTTTGTCAATGTTAATTTACAGAACCTACAAAGATGGGTGTTCTCCCCACACGCGCTAGGCATAAACTTGAAAGTTAATGTACTAGCAGTTACTTTATTATAGTGACAAGATGGAGGCAAACATTTTCAGGGACAAAGTCTCTTCATCAGTAAAAAGCCTGAGAGAGGGGAGAAGAAATATAGGGGAGGGTGAGAGGGTTGAGAGAGAGTGGGGGAGAGGGAGGGTAGTGAGATTGGAGTGATAAGAGAGGGGGAGAGGAGAGAGAGAGAGAGGGGGGTGAGAGAGAGGGGAACGAGGGAGAGTGAGGTGGTGAGGGTTGGTTAGGGGGGCAGAATAAAGGGATTATGGGGGTAGGGGGGGCAGAATAATAGAGAGTAGATGTGTCTAAGAGAAGAGATGGGGGAGTGAGAAGAGAGAGGGATGTGTGAGAGAAGAGGGAGGAGTGAAAGTGAGAGAGAGGGATAGCGAAAGGAAGAGGGGTATAGCTAAGAGAGAGTGTATAGCGGAGAGAAGGGGGATAGCGAGAGAGATGGGAGGGACTTGTAGATGCAGAGGGGATAGATATAGAGATTTGAGATGAGATGGTGATGTAGAGATGTGGAGGTCATAGAGATGGGGATAGTGAAGAGTGTGGGAATTGTGAGAGAGGGCTAGAGAGATGAAGTGATAGAGGTGAATGTTTAACGAAAAGAAGGGGGGAGGACTTCCGGTGACGTCACCGGCGAATGGCAGTGTTGAGAAGAGCTCCCGACACCCCTCCCCACGAAGAGTCTAAACACGGCACCCCAAACTCCGCAGAGACCCCCAAAAGAGCCCACCTCCCCCCCCGAACTTCAGGCATGGCATGGGAAGCCTCCGAAGAGGGTTCAGACCCCTTCTCTCAAATTTTCCAGCCAAACCGCGCCCCGCTGGAACCGTCCTGGCAGCCTCCCAAGATGGCGCCGAGGGCAAGAAACATGCCTCGGAGGCCGCACCCGGGAGCCAACGCCCCATAACCCACCAGAACTGGCAAAGAGTTCTTTGAAGAGCTTCCCTACGAATGCGCCGAGGATTCATGGAGGACCTGGAGAAGGTCCTAAGATGGACATACGGCGGACGTAAGCCCCTACGCGCGAGGACGGACACAGTGGAGGAACGAATCACACACCATATCAGATGCCCCTCCAACATGGAAGATGATATGGCCCATAGGGGGCACGAATCGCCGCGCTTAAAGCTCTATTGAGTACCAGGAAAATAGAGACGGAGGCAGAACTGCGCGTTCAGGGGATCCGGGAGTCGGTCAACGCCGAGTCCCTCCAGACCTATCTTAAGACCCTCTTTCTGACCTGGTTCTCTACCACTATCTGAGCACGACTCAACTTCAGCTCGATAGAGCTCACGAGCCCTGGGCCCGAAGTCCCCCGATCCTAATCGCCCCGTGACGTCATAGTCCGATACCATTTATACGCCACCAAGGAGAGCTGGGCGGCTGCGCGAGGAGCGGCGGAAACCATTAAAAGGCCGACCACGCGTCCAAGTATTTCAGCAATCTATCCCGCGTCCCACGTGCCTGAAACGCTGACATGAAACCCTTACCACCCTCGCTTCGGGATCAGGGATCTCCTACTGATGGGGATTCCCTTTAAGCTCATCGTCCCAGAACGCCGTTTCTATACGATATCGGATCCAGTCGACACAACCGACTTCCTGAAAGTTATAGGTGTCGCCCCCCCACGAGTGGAAGAGAGGCCCCCGTGGAACAGATCTGGCCCCCCCCACACCCCCCGAGCATCCGAAAGGCTCGCCAATCTGCGGAACCCGTGAGCCAGCTCGATGCCTGAAAGACCTGCTGGAACTCTCGAAGCCCCACTCCCTTGCACTATCCACCACCGCTGCTACAGATCTTACCCCCCGTAGCGTATACAGTGGCCAGCACTCTGCGTACCCTGCTTTCCCTATTCCACATTCCCCCTCCTCCTCCCCCCACAACCAACACCCTACAACTCCCCCCCCCCCACAACGGTTCTTCTCTGATCTAACCCCACACACTTCTCCATACTTCTCCCCTCTCTCTTACCCTTCCCCCCCCCCTCCTCACCTTCCCCCCCCCCCTCTCTGCACCTTCCCTCCCCCTCCTCACCTTCCCTCCCCCCTTCCTCACCTTCCCTGCCCCCCTCCCCACCTTCCCTCCCCCCTCCTCTCCTTCCCTCCCGCCCCTCCTCTCCTTCCCTCCCTCCCCTCCTCTCCTTCCCTCCCCTCCTCTCCTTCCTCCCCCCCTCCTCTCCTTCCTAACCCCTCCCCTCTCCTGCCCTACCCTCCCCCCCTCCATACCTTCCTGTATTCACCTCTTCATCCTCCGCTCCGGACAACTCCGAGACCCAGGTGACGTCCATCTACCGCCGATGCAGAGCCACTCCCAAGGACCGAACACAAGATGGCGCCAAGAGCTACTCGATCCCTCCGCGGAGCCGCACAACCAGAAACCAGGAGAGATGCCCCTACGACCCACGTGTCCAGTCGTTGTCCGGCTCCGAGAGGAAAAGGAGTCCCTCAAAGCTCCACACCCGAGGGAGTCATCCCCGCCGAATCCACTCGTCCCCGTGCTGTGGAAACCCCTGCCCCCCCCTCCCACCCTTTCCCTGGTCCCCCGACGGCGAAGCCTCGGACACCCCAAGCCGTTGCACAGGGACATACCTGGCCTCTCCAGGCACAGACGGTGGACGTTTCCCCTGCAGCAACCGGAGCACCCAGGATGTGTTTTCGAAGCCCCCCCC
>WSYH01000453.1:111487-128200 GCA_036426205.1 Ascaphus truei
ACTCTCACGCTGCGTGCCACGAGCCCCTCTCCCCCCCCCCCCGCTTCCCCCACGCGAGGGCCTCAACACCCCATGCCACATCAAGGTGACATTCCTGGCCTCCTGGCACTGACACTGTCGCCTCCCCTGCAACAGCCAAGGCAACCAGGTTGTATACATGGAACCCCCCCCCTCCCCATATATACCTCCCAGTAGAGAGTAGGGCAAACACCTATGGGCCCTCTCCTGTGGGTCCTTCTCCCCTCAGCGGACCCCTGCTATTCTAGGGAAACACACAACACATGAGACAGAGGGCCGCTGCTGAGGCTCTGTAGCCCTTGGCTCCAGGGGGTGAGGGTCTGCGATGGAGAGACGACATACTGTAGGTTAAGGGACCCTGTGCATAACCAAGGCCCTAGGTGTCTCTGGCAACTGTTAGGAGAACGTATATAATTGAAATGTTTCGCAATACCATAACTGCAGAAATGTGGGGAATTGAGAGAGATTGCAACCCCACTCCCTCCCCTCCCCCCCCCCACCCCCCCTGATTCCCCCCCCCACAAAGGTAGAAAATCAAGCTGGGAATATGTGCACAAAACTGCAGCCTATGACTAGTTCGTCTGAAGAAGTGTGGAATAACATGATTGTCCCCCCCACCCCTCCCTCCCCTCCGCCCGCCCCCCCCTCTCGACCCATTTCCAACACCCCCCCCTCCCCCCCCCACTCCCCCCCTCACAGCCCCCTCCCCCTCCCCCCCACTCCCCCCTTCGCCCCCTCCCACCCCCCTAGAGTGTCATCGGCCGTCATTGGTCGTCCCCAAGGTAGTTGACACAAGCTCTACTGTACAAACTCGCAAGGGGGTGAATCACACAGTTGTCCCCTCCTCCGCGGATGGAAGTACCAATCCCAGAGAGTTTCCCCCCCCCCTCAACCCCCTCCCCCCCGCTTTGACCCCCCTCTCGACCCATTGCCAACAACCCTCCCCCTCCCCCCACACTCCCCCACTCCCATCCCCCCCTACCCCTCCCCCCCCTCCAGAGTGTCGACAGGTCGCCACTCAGGAAGTTGAGATAAGTTCTCACAGTGAAGTTGTTTATGTTAAAATGCAGTTCAAAACCGTAGAAGTTGAGGTTTGTTTTTACCTATACCTAATACTTAATTCCCGACTCCTGACACAAAGGTGCCAAGGGGACAAACAATTGGGCTCCAGTTAGCCAGTTAGCCCTTCTCCTTCTTTCTTATGCGGCAAGATGTCGGTACGGACGGCGGCTTGGAAGCACCTTAAAAGCGCCCTCAAGAAGACCGTGGTCAACAGGGTAAATACAGTTATGATCATGGAAAAACTGACAGCCATGCTAAAACAAGAAAAATGCCACAATTCTATAATACCTGGGAGCCCTGGACAGGGACTGAATCCCGCCTCCCTGCTAGGCCCCGGCTGGGACCCACCGAGTTCGCACAACGAGCCAAAGAGATGGAATATAGAGAGGGACTACCCCCTCTCCCACCCCCCCTCCCCCCTGCCTTCCCCTCACTCTCTGTCGTTCCCAGAATCACCCCCCCCTATGTCTTCCCCACTGCTTTACTACCAAAAAATCAACTAAAGAATTTATTGAGACCACGTGCCTATTCCACAGCAGATCCATCTATACTCTGTTCTGTTATGACCAAAAGGACTGTACCCCTCTGTATGTAATCTATGTGTATGTCTCCAATAAAGGGGGAAAAAATTGTTAAAAAAAAAATGAAAAGAGAGGGGGAGTGAGAGGAAGGAGAGAAGAACTTGAGGAAGAGTGCGAGAGACAGGGATAGAGAGGGGAGGGTGAGATAGGGGAGGGGGAGAGAGTAGGTAAGAGAAAGAGGGAGAGAGTGTGTGAGAGAGGGGGGGTGAAAAAGAGAGTGAAAAAGAGAAATAAGAAGGATAGGTGAATGGGAGAATAAGAGGCGGGGGTGAAAAGAGGAGAAGAGAAGAGAGAGAGATAGGTATCGAGGAATGAGAAGAGAGGGTTAGAGTGGGAGACGTAGGTGAGGGTGGTAGAGGCAGGGGGAATGGGCAGGAGAGTGAAAGAGAATGAGGGAGAGAGGGGTGCAGAATGGGAGAGTGACACAAGGTGGTAAAGAGAGGGGGACAGTGAGGGAGGGTGAAGTTGAGAGAAAGGGGGCGTGTGTGACAAGAGAGTAGGAGAGTGAGGGGGAGAGGGGAGAGAGGGGCAATAGCGAGAGAGAGGGCACAAAGAGTGGAGAGAGAGGGTGGTAGTTGCAGGGCTCAGAAGGAAACTCTGTCTTGTGCTCCAGGAAGGCTGTCAGTAGCCCTGTACCAGACACCTAGTACACAAATGTCAACTTATTGAAATATTCAGACAGCGGAATCAACCCATTTCTCGTTACAAAGAACAGAATACTGATTAGAATCTTTTGTGAATAGCATAAGCAAATAGCAATGCAAACTCAATCAATAGAAAATGTATAAAATCCACAATGTAACGTGCCATGTAAAGATAAAACAAACATCAATAATAATTAGTGTATAATATATTCACATATTTGGTAACAATGATAAACATCATCACAGTAACACCGGGAGATAGTCAGACAATTTTGGTGAGAGTAACATTATAGAATCAAAGTCATAGAGTCCAGTATAAAAGCCTGTACCTCAATACTGGAGCCCCGCTTTTTAACTTGTTTATTAATGACTTTGAGGTTGGCATAGAGAGCAGTCTCCATTGTTGCTGGCTTCTTGCAATGCGTGATCCAAAACTAAGGTTTGATCCAGGGAGCAGTGTTCTCATTTGTTAAGGGAGGAAGGGGGCAATGGTGATGAGAAGACCCAGGGAGTGATTCATGGTCTCTGGTGGAGCGTGCTGGTTGAGCACTCGAATGTCATGGGACTAGCTGAAGGATTAATCTGTATGCGAGGAGGTCAAGTGTTTTCAGAAGTCTCAAACGGCTGATTATCCATACGCCGATACGCCTTAAACTGATGGGCAGACTAAACAGAGGTATCTGTGAGATGATGTGGGGCCATGTATGCTTGTGGCAGGAGCGTAAGTTGTCCATAATCAGTACTCAGGTGTACCCACTCTATCCAGGACCTTTCACACCCATGTTAATGACTCCCAGATTAGAATTTCTCTCCAATGTATTTGTCTTTTAATATCCTGTAAGTGCAATCTTTGGGATGCTTTTCATAATAAATCCTCCCCTTTTTCTGCACAGCACTGCGCTTCTTTTTTTTTTTTTGTTTTAGGCTGCGCTTCAGTCCCGGCTACGGTTGTGGTGATGCTGTGTCAAAACAAGTTAATGCAAACAGTGAACAGAGACCCAAATTGCTGAAGTCAATGAAAATTATTTTTTTTGGCAACTGCCCGCGTGATGTCAGAGGGCACGTGAGCAGTTCAAGCCAATGAGGACAAACCGTCATGGCCATGCCCCCGCCATGACCCCACACACCCCCACCCATGCCCCCTGTCGCACATCTCTTGTCTCCTACACTATAGGTATGTAATGATTACGCTGCCCACGAAGCAAGTCAGGACCCGGTACTGAGGTGGGGAAAGTAAGCAAACACACAACCCACAGCAGCTGAAGTGTGCTTGGCAGGGGATTGTCAACGTAGCCAGGTTGGGATGGAGGAGTGGGTAGTTCGATATTTGCCATTGGTTGGGGTTGAGAGGTCAGAATCGTGGGAAGTTGTATAGTCATGGTCATGGGGTGGCGAAGTTAGAATCGTTGTGGTCCGTATAGCCGTGGTCTGGGTTGGAGAATATTCGCAGAGTCGTAGGGTAAGCCAGAGTCAGTATCCAGAGAGGGTTCCAAAGTCAATGCCGGGTGGCAGTTACGAAAGGTCTAACTGCAAGAGAACACAGAACCAGAGACAGGGAACAAGCACAAGGAATTGCAGGAGCTCAAGGCTTACAACAAGTTATCTATGCCAGACTTGTAAGGTTAAAGGAAACTGCAGGAGTATTACAGGACAGGAAACCAGTTGGGAAAGAGGCAGGAGAGAGAGGGTGGCACTACCGCGGAGGCAAGGGATTTGCTGAGGAAGACACGTGGGCTAAATGAGTCACTTGCCACACGAAGCTGGGGAGCGGTGCGTGAGACAAGAGCGGCGCATCCAAGGGGAGGCGGAGCTAAGTTCCGTGGCACACGATAAGAGCTGCGCGTGCGTGCGGACTCGTAAAGCGAGCGGGGGTGCGCTCAACCCGTGCTGCCAGAGCAGAGAAGAGGTTCAGGAGTGGGGGGCAGAAGAGGGAAGATGAGGTTCTTAGTAAAATAAATGGGGGCTAATGTAGGTTATATTTTAGTTATTTAATAATGATGTGAGGGGAACATGTCGCAAAGGAACATGTTCCCCGATTCTCACAGTATGGCCCCCACCCTTTAGGATCAGCCTCAGGACGATTCACATAAGGCTTGTGAGGGAACTGGCGGGTGGTGGAAATCGCTTTAACAAAGGATCTGACGAAGAAAGGTATCCAGAGCGTCGTTCGTAGGTCCATAGCCTTCCATGTGTACAAGCAATTGAAACACCTCCTCTCGAGTATCGTATCGATTAGGATTGAATCTCAAATTCTTCTGACCCATGTACAATAGACAGGTAGAGGTTTAGGTGAGAGTCCGGAAAACTGAAAACTTCGAACCAAAGGTTTTAACAAAGAGACGTGAAGAGTGCCGGGATTCCATAGATGAGGCAGCTTTAAGTGGTAGCACAGGATTGACCTGTTCAAGAGCGGTGGAATGGGCCCAGAATCTTGGAGCCATGTTTTAGTTGTAGTGCCTTTACAATCATATGTCTTTTAGAAGAAAGACAAAACTTTTGTCCCTGGCCTGAATTTGGGATGCGCTAACGGCAATGAGCGATCGCTCTGGTCTTTTGTCTGAGTACTGCCCCTGACAGAGCACTTGAATCCTCTTCCAAGAATCTTGAGCGGCAGTTCACACTGGAATTGCTGTCTGGAACTCACAGAAGGTGGAAGGTGGAGAGACGATGGGAAGGCGCGCGGATTGAACGCCCAAACCCGAATTATAAAAAAAAAACGGTTGACTCTGAAGTACGACTTCATTTCTGGTGAGTTATGAGTGAATCGCGCCCATGGGAGTAGTATCCACTATGTTACCTGTGACATAGAAATAAAGATCGCAGTGGTAGGTATTATGACCGGTTTGTCTTTTTGGTTTTGTCGTTGGTTTGGGGATGATACCCAGAAGAAAAAAGAAGGAGATCTCCAGCCTTTGGTGAAAGCCGCCCAAATTCTTGGAGATGAACGTGACCCTCCGATCGGACACTTACGAGAGTGGGAGACTCATGAATACGAAATAGTGACCTTGTATTTAAAATTTCAAGGTGGAGCAGTTAGGAAGACCATGAGAGGATATGAAATGGGGCCAGCTTGGAAAACCTATCCACAATAACGAGAATGATATGTATTCATCCACACGAGAAAACGGACAGTTAACCAATAAGTATATGAGAGGAGGAGTCCACAGTGGGTCGAGAAAGGTAAGGGACGAAAGCAAGACCAGAGAGCTGTTGCAGAGCGGACGTTATTTCGAGCAACAATGGGAACAGGAGTTGATGAATTCCTGATATCATTCGACATTCTCATTTGTCTAAAGATGATTCTCAGTAGACAGGAGAGAGCTAGTTCCAGGTACTAGATTGCCGGATTATTAGATTTAGAAAAAAATAGAATATATCATAGTAGATAATTACAAAAAAATGTTGAGGAATCGTCGAAAAAATATAATTCACGAATAATTGAAAGACAGCTGGGGGCATGACGAGCCCAGAAAAGCTGACCAAAGATTCGTAATGGCCGTTCTCGTTATGAAGGCCAGGTGGAAGTTCAGGTTGTCTATAGGTGGCGACTCGGTGATAGAGAGGAGGCACCACAGAAGATGAGTTGGCAGAAAAAAAAATGGAGAAACACCTTGATGATTCAAACAAATTCTGAGATGAGTGGCAAGGGTTAACGATTTTCTTCAGGCGTTATTTTGTTTAAGACCCATACGTCTATGCATGGATGGACGTGAACATCTTTCTTCTAACCAAAAAAGAACCCAGCCCCGGCTGGAGGAGAAAGAACGCTCTAATGAACCCTCTCATTTAAGTTCTTCCTGGATAACATTGGGAATTAGCCTTAGTTCAGGAAGGGAAACAAGCGCGGGGAGGATCGCCTTTAGGAAGGCTGGCACGGCAGAAGAAGCTCTATAGGACACATCATAAGGCGGGCGGAGGTGTAAAGTTCTCAGAGCGGACTTTATCAACAACATGAATGAACTCGTACATTACTTCAGGAAGTATACGTAGGTTTGGCGAGGAGTGTGTGTCTTACGCCAGTGATAATGTTGTACCCGGATTCAAGGAGAAGCACTCTCGAGGCAACGAACACCAGCCATTGTATAGTGTATCTTGTCTGTCCAGTCTATAAGCAGATTGTGTTGTTGGAGCCAAGGACAGACTAGAATATGGACTTAGCAGGGAGATGAATATCACCAAGTGAGATTTTTCCGTTGTGGCCGGCAATAGTAAGGAGGAGAGAGTAAGAGGAGGGAGTCTCCAAGGAAGGCTGGCTGGAGATGATTGTCCTCAATAGGCTCTATGACCCACCGGTTTATTGATTTCTTGATCAGAGGAATTTGTAGTGTTGAGCCGAAATTGATCCACAATATTTCCCCCAGAGCCCGGAGTCGATTAGGAGGAGGACAAGGAAGCCCGGACCTCAAGGCATATAGAAGCATGACCTGGTAGGTAGACCTCTCTAATAGGAGGGAGAAGAAGAAATGGTTACCCATTGAGTCCTCTTATACCCAATGTTGTGTGGACGTTTCCCGGCTTTGTGGGAAAATGAAGCACCAGGTGACCCGGCAGTCCGCAGTTAAAGACATTCAGCATCCAGTTCTCCGATGGTTGTTGCCTGAAGGAGAGAGCTGTGACTTCCAACTGCATAAGTCTGGAGCCCTCAAAATCTGGGAACAAAAACGAGATGGAGAGAGATTGGAGAAAAAGACAAGCGAACGTTGGTTGTGATTTAGATACGTGAGTGAGGATGGAGTTCAAAATCTCCTTTCTTGAAGGCCTTTGATCCACCTAATACCAAAAGGACAATAGATCCTCGGCTATCGTAGGTCTTCCTTGATCAGTAATTATTCTTTAATGATCGAGAGAGAAGACCTTGCCTGAAAAGCTTGCAGATATGCCTCTATCATTCCAGGCCTGTCTCTGCTGCTGATGGCAGGAAATTCCGGGCGTATTTTGCAACAGGTCGTGACCTGGGAAATGTGAAAATAAAGAAGAAGGAGCAGTCATCTACAAGCCGGGGTATCAAAAGACTTGTGCTCTAAATTCGTCTTGAAAGCGTGGAATCGGGTAAGCTCCGGTCATCCTGCTCCCAGATGGGATGCCCATGCATGCACAACTCCGGTTTAATAAAAGTGATAAATATATGCCACATTAAGATCTTCCAGAAGAGAATGTGAGAAGGGGTGTATACTCGAACTCTATGTCAATGATTGAGGAACCTCTGCATCCATGGGGTCTCCCACATATCGATGGGTGTGGAGAAGAAACGTTGGCTCGAAGGAGAGAGAAGCTTCAGGGGAGAAACAAAACCAAAGTAGCAGGGTTGCTGATAATTCTAGATTGTGATGTTTAAGAGAAAACCGTGGCCAGGTTTTGAGTAAGGGAAGAAATCTGAGTAGCAGGTATTGGAAATGCTCAGAAATCGAAAACGGGGCTTGGGCCCCACCTCAGGGGGGGTCCGAGTTCATTGGGCTAGCATACGGTACACTTTCGCTGCCCCCCGAGCAAAGACAGGACCCCAAAGGTACTGAGATGCGGAAAGTAGTAAACCATGCACCCACAGCAAGAGGAGCGTGACCTGACAGCCGGATTGTCAAACGTAGCAGGGTTGGGTTGGGGCCGAGAGTGGGTTTTTTAGGCCGAACTTGCCAAGGTCTGGAATGAGAGTTCATAGTTACATTAGTTACATAGTTGATTAAGGTTGAAAAAAGACTTCCATCCATCAAGTTCACAAAAAAACCCTATGTTAAATTTAGACAACAGAGGCTTATTCCTATATATTACTTACTGATTGATCAGAGAGGAAGGCAATCAGATTAATCCCTGGTTAACATCCTTCCATGTTTACTTATTTGTATCTCCTGATACCTTCCTATCTCAAAAAAGCATGTCCAACCTTTTTTTGAACAACTCTATTATAATCTGCCATCCCTGTCTCCATGGGTAAGGAATCCACATTTTAACTAGCCCCTTACTGTAAAAGAAACAACATTCCTTGATTGCTGGTGAAATCTCCTTTCCTCAACCTTAAGGGATGGCCCAGAGTCCTTCTGTACTGTGCGTGGGAAGAATAGTTCTTTGAAGCTCTTGTATTGTCCCCGATATATTTGTGGAGATAGTTATCATATCCCTTGAGATGCCTCTTTTCTAATGGAAATAAATCTAATTTACCAGCCTCTCCTAACATAAGTTAGATTGTCCATCCCTTTACTATTAATTGAGTGTCGCTTTCTGCACCTCTCTAGTTCCATAATGTTTTTCTTAGATTGTTCAAGATAAGATATTGTTTGCCTTTGCAGCATGCATGACTTTGTGCACTATTGCTAAAGCGATGTTAAGCCTCCTAACTCCTTCTCCATCAAGGATTCCCCCCAAATTTATCCCCATTAATTTGTAAGTCGCTTTTTTATTCGTGCATCCCAAATGCATAACACCTCCATTTATCTGTAAAACCTCATCTGCCATTTACCAGCCCACGTTTCAGTCTCTCCAAGTCCTTCTGAGAGAAATACATCCTGACTCTGATTCTTCTACCTTACACAAATTTTTTAGTATCATCAGCAAAGATGGGAGATTTGCTCTCAATGCCAAATCTCAAGTCCATTAAAAACACGTTAAAAATCAGGGGTCCCAGTACCGATCCCTGAGGTACTCCCATCACCGACTTTAGACCCAACCTGAAAAAAGAGGTCAATTTTATGACAACCCCTTTGTTGCGTGCTTAAACGTTTTCAACATCCATGTGCATAGTTTATTACCGAGTCAATTTTCTTTCATTTTGTACACAAACCTCTTGTGTGAAACCGTTATCAAAAACCCTTTGCAAAATCTAGGTGCTCCCATAGAAGGGAGGGGGCCAGCAGGGATTTGGAGGCTCAGCGATTTCAATATGCCCATGGGCACAGGAGAGCCAGCGGGGCGATCGGATGCAGGGAGAGAATGGGGGAGCGGGGCAGTGACGTCGATGGGCCAATCGCCCGACGTACTGACGTCAAGCACGGTTTGCCAAGTCACGGCGCTCACGTGACGTTGACGCTGCTCTGACGCTGATGGATGTTTTCCTGCGACAAGTGCTTGACAAACAGCTGGCTGTGTCGGCTGAAAAAATCCAGCGCCTCAGACGCCTGGGAACCGCTCGCGTGAGATCGCTTCTAAAGACATCCTCATGGAGGATGCAAGGGCGCAGCGCAAGGGCCGTATTTTACTTTAATTGTTTTAGAGCCCCCGCTTATGAAACTTCTTCCTCGTTCACAACAATATGTTCATTAATATGGAGGTTGGGGTCTCCTGCTGACACTACTATTGAACTCTTGATTCCCCCTGGTAAAAACAGAGGCAACAAATTGTTTAAAACCCTGCTTTTTCCTTACTCCAATAATCTGCCTACCCATCTCACACTTGAAAGGGTCCTATATTATTTTCTCATTTTTTTGTTATTAAGGGACTTAAAGAACTTTTAGGGTTTAGACCTAAACTTGCTATTGCCAATTATTTTGTCGTTATCCATTTTGCAATTTGATTGCCCTTTTGCCAATTTTTGTTACATTCCCTTATAAATTCCGATACGATGTCTCGTCCCTTCTGACTAAAAGATCTTAACGCCTGCCTCTTCGATCCATTTCCTCCACTACCTGTTTATTAGACACAATTGGTTTTGACTTATTTTTTATAATTATTAACCAAGGGTTATCACTGATAGTGTGCCTTTTAGAACGACATCTTTTAAGAACTGACCATTTATATTCTACATTTACCTGCAAAAACATCTATCCAATTATTACTGTAATTAGAACCTCAGGTTATTAAAATCTGCCTTCTAAAGTTTTAAGGTCTTTTGTGAACCCAACAGACGTAATCTGTTAGTGGTGATAGTTTATTTTCAAATGAGACCATGTTATGATCACCTGTTAACCCAAATGTTTTCCAGGACTTGAATAGTTGTTCATATACTGTCTACATTGTTGATAGCCCAAATCCAGATTGCCCCTATCTCCTGGTTGTTCCTCAATAATTTGGGCATCTAATTGTATTCTTTAAGAACCCCCAAAAAACCTGTTTCCTTTTGTTGTAATGCTACATCTAATTTCCAAAGTCTATGTCTGGATAATTAAAATTCCCCCATTATGCAAACATTGACAAAGTTTTTTCTGATGCATTCTCCAATTGCAAAAGTATTTCGCTTCCTCAAACTCACAGATATTTGGGGGTTTATTAGCATACCCTACAACACATTTTCATTAAACTTTACTCCACTGCTAATTTCTATCCACAAGGTCTCTACAGTGTAATCATTTCCCTCCATAAACATTTTCCCTTATAATAGGTTTTAGATCCTGTTAATATAAAAAATACTGCACCTCCCCTTCTAGTTGTTCGATGTCTTCCGAAAACCACAGGAATAGCCCTCTAATTAACTGTAAAAAAGTCATGAGTTTCATCCCACCACTGTTTCAGTAATGACCTATGATATCTTACTTCTCCCTTGCAGCTATTAATAATTAAGTCAGAATAAGTCAAGTCTGGTAGCGGGTTCTGGGGTGAAGAGGGGGTCGAATGGGTTTGAAGTGGAATAAGCCATGGTCTGGGGTTGGAGAGGTTAGAATACGGTTGCCATTATAGCCGTGTCTGGGTTGAGATATTCGCAAGAATCGAGGAGTAAGCCGGGCGTCAGATCCAGGGGTTCCAAGTCAATCTTGGTCGGTACACGAAAACGGTTAACTGCAAGAGGAGACAGGGCAGGGAAGCAAGGCACAAAACCAGACAACAGGAGACTAAAAGGCTACAACATGTTGAATGCGCAGCACAGCAATTGGTGAAAGTGAACTGCAGGGTATTAACAGGCAACAGGAAAACAGTAGCAAAGGGGGCAGAGTGAAGAGCCCCACACGGCCTCCGTGGACGGCAAAAGGATATGGCTGCAGGAAGACAAGCAGTGGGACTAAAATGAGTACCGCAACTGGGAGAGGGGACAGTGTCATTCAGGTGTGCTTGTGGGGGCAGAGCTAAGGATCCCGTGGCCACACTATAAGAGCTGCAAGTGCGCGCGCCGCTGGTGCCAGCGCGGAAGGGGTCTGAGTAAGACAGGGGTAAGGAGGGAACACATCGACAAAGGACGTGTTCCTTTTGCGATTCCTTAAAGGTAGGAGAAATTACCACTGACCAATGGCAGGATATAATGTCACGCAGTCACGTGCCGTAGCCGGGACTATAAGCGTGGCCTTAGGTATTTGAGTGGGTAGTTACACCAATTTTAGAAGATGCAAAGTGTCCAAAGGCATTAGTTGATTGGAACTGAATCCGTCTCTTTGAACACCTTTGGGAACTGGCTGGACTTTCCTTTTTGGCTTCTGTTACACTATAGTCAACTTATATTTCATTTTTACGATTGTTCCTATTACTGATTAATTAGTTTCAAACTACTATTTTCCAACCTGCAATGTATTTTAGCAAGAGTTATATATTTAGATATACGTAGTTATATAAAACACTATAATTTTTGCAGATTTAGTCACTAATATTTAATTTTAACTATCTAGGCGCTATTTCTTGTGTGTTTTTCAGTGCTATATATCTATATATATGTAACCCTGTCCCCCACCAGTCTCACATAGGGCATCTCTGTGGGAAACTTACTTCTGTTAATGGCTAGTGTGATGCAAACTGCTGGTAACAGGGGGCCTGGGTTTCCCGCATGTGTAAATTGGGCAATAACAGGACAAGCTTCTGGTGTCGCCCCCGAATAGTACTCACAGGTGCAGCGCCTCCATTATGCAGCCCCATGCTGTATGGGGTGAAGTCTCTGCAGGAAGAATAACGTCACCCTCCTACAAATAGACCTTCATTCTTAGCAGTAGGTATAAAAACATCAGATACTTATTTGGGTTCTTTTTTCAGCAGCCACAGGTTGATAGCAATAGCAAGGGTCTTCACCCTAAGGATCCATGGATCCACTCCCAAGCCAAAGAGGCACCAAGATGGTGGTACTTGCTCTCCCTTATCCCCGGATGGGATAAGAAGTATTGATTTCCCTCACCGCTCCCAGAGGGAGGGGACCACAAGCCTGCCAGAGCATGCCCAGCTTAGTTGGGTAACCTGGCTCCTCTCAGGTAGAGGCACAAGAGAACTGACTAAATCAGGAAGTTACAATACAGAAAGTACAGATCCAGTAACCACCACCCCTTGTCTCTAATTGGACATAAGGCCCTGATGACACTACTCTCTGACTCACTGCCACTGCTATGTGGGAAAACCAAGCTTACTACATGGAAACCTACCCTTACTAGGCATTACTACCCAGGGAGGAGGACATAATAATTGCCCAAAAATACCAGGGCTACAACTCCTCTTGTGGAATCCAAATGTCCCACTTGGCCAACAAAATTTGCTGGGCCACCTGCCAGGTGAGAACCTGATGCAAACAACCAAATGACATTTGATTACTTCACAGAGTTCACAGAGTCATACATGAGGTATACACCCACCACCTTGGATGGTGATGAATACAAAACAGGGATACTCCCAAATGGAGACCATTCGAATAATAGTGCCGGGGATTGGGTGCGCACTTCCCTTCCATTTGAACGATTACTTTACATGGAATGGGCAGAAGAGGGCCATTTCAGGATGATACACAACCTTGGGTTGATAAAATATCCCTCTACAATACTCCAACCTTCTCATTAGGTAGCACATTCTCTTCTTGTGTGAATACCAGAATGACTACTTCTTGTAGAATGCAAGTAGTCCTGTACTGAGCCTCTCTGCGCAAGGACTCCTGTGTTCATTATTCTATTTTGAGGCATTATAGGGCTCAGGCACATAAGGGTAAGTGAACCCGTTGTGATTGATGATAGAGGAGCCACTTAACTCTATTGCTCTACTCAAGTTAGTGATCTAGTATCGACAGCGGTACTGGAAGGTACGAACCCTCGTAGTACCCAGGGACAATGGTTCATCAGGGGCAAAATTCAATCGTACAGATGCGACGGGACCCTAGGGAATCACAATTCCCTGCTTTATCCTCTCAGCCTTTAGATAACTCTATCGGCAGGCTCTTTCTCAGAAACATCAACATATCCTATAATCACTCCTAGGAGAAAGGTGCTACTCATAATGCAAGAATGTCACTACAAAAAAGTCCAGAAACAGTATTATAGTACAGTCAGAATGAATAATAAAGCACTCATCCCGTCCATATCCTCTAATAAATATGTTGTCTGGTATCGTAATGTAAGACAACCCCCTTGAACCCGTGCCACGTGACTAGCACGGGTAGGGGCCTAAAGTGGTTAGGAGGAAATATGAATATGCAGTCAGTACGCCGTTGTCCCCTAGTGAGGAACCACAAGCTAAAGCATATACCGGCTACACCCCGCCACTTGCCCTCTTACACACGGTTGTCAACCGCCGGACAAGGGATCCTCACTGAGAGGTAGGGGAAAGGGAGAATAAGTTGAATAGGGAAACTCACAGTCTTGACTCGCCAGGACTCCGAGGTCAGTAATGACGTCCGGTGTGAACTTTGAAACGCGAAAGCGGCAAATCAGAGTGCTCCAGCCCAGGGTTAATACGAGCAAAAATAGAAAGTAGTAGGCGGTTCACTGCTGCCGACGGTGTATGAATATGATCACACGCAGTAAAATAAAGGTTAGTTTATTGGTGCCATATCACAAAAAAATTCTGCTCCACAGAGCAACTCTGACGCGTTTTTTCGTCGACATGTTTCCAGGGCTTTGTCAACAAGAGTATCCAGCACTGTGCCCTGGTGATGTAGAAGTGCGCCCCTGTCATAGGATGGTAATAGGCAATTGAAACAGGTGAACAAAAGCACACCTGATGACTAATAAACATAATCAGTATCATAGCGCTATTGTGAACATATCATGCCCATATTAAAAGCACCAAGGCACACAGTTGTTACAAAAAGACCCTAAACGACACAGAAAGAGATTTGAAAAACCAAACAAAAACGAGTACTCATGGCGAAGAGCGACAAATAGGGCAAAAACAGAGGACAACAAAGGGCGTGTACACAGGAGCCAGGAAAGCGAGCAACACGGGGGAAAGAGCACGAAAGAACAGGCTACAGAGGGAAAAAACGACGAAGAACACACACGGTCAATAGTAATATTATAAACCTAATTATAAAAAACAGGTCATAATAATGGCGAAAAACACCTCTACATCAATGTCAATGTACCATGAAATTATCATGCCAACAATAATTAAATCCTGTAATCTAAATGCTTCATTATAGAACACAAATATAATACAATAAATAAAAAGGAATAAGCTATAATTATTTAAAAATATTATATTAACCATCCGTTGAATAGTCATAATAAATAATTGCTCTAAATAATACAACAATATTAAAGAACAATCTATACAAAAAGGTTAAGATCCATCAATATTCATACCCGTGTGGCAATGCAATGGTTTAAGGCATGAATCCAAAAACATTTCTCTACTTGATTCAATTTGTTCAATCTATTCCCCCTCTAAGGTATGAATAATACAGGTTACAAAGCGGAGGAAGGAAAAAAAAGTGGAAATGTCACCAGATCTACAGTAGAAAAATTGACTGGACACAGGATGTAAACAAATCTTTTTTCAAAATATGTGATGGTTCCTGTATCCAACTATACAGGTCTGATTGTACGTCCAATGTAGGCTTTTTACAGCCACACTGCAAAAGATATTAAGTACGTTAGTTACTGTTATGGCAATCATGAAGCTATTCATATGCCAGATCCCTCCCACCGGTAGTGATTTTTTTCAAAGGTTCTTGCATATTTACAAAGTTGAACACCATACAAGGAGAAAAAAAAACCTTTAGGAATAATACTTAGTTGTTTTTTGTCAAGATTTGCAGTTTATAGGAACTGGTGACTGATGGTTACTATAGTTTTGGTTTTTTGATAATAAATCTTGGTCCCCCTGTACCATGGAAGCAGCGAATATCCTGGTCTAAGGTAAGGACATTCCAGTTTTTTTTGAGTATCGAAAACATTTTGATTGTCTGCATTATCTACTGAAAATAAAAGATGGACATAGTGAATTGTCTTCTGAAACATTAGCGTTTCTGTTTTGTTTATACTTTCGACTTTATGATCTACCTCCCTACAAAGCATATGCATATTTAAATGACTTTCACCTTATTATGTCTACTTCTTTATAACTCTATTCTTTAAAGTTTTTTCATCATTGACACTTAGCGTTTCAGAAATAATCATTTGTTTGAACATATCTTTTAGCCGAATGAACTGAGCCTTAGGTATGCTCCACAAGGGCTGGGGATGGAACTTGTAGCACCATAGAAGAGAGTTTTTGTACTGTGGTTTATGATAAATAGCCGTCGGTATCTGCTTATCATATCTATAGAAAGGTCATATCTAAATAATATATGTGATTGAAAATTCTGTGTATATGGAATGTAATTATAAGCATTAGTGTTAAGTGTATTAATAAAAGTGCTCAGTGAATCTAACGCTACATCCCACACCAAATCAAATCATAAATAAAGCGCCAATAAACAATAATGGACTCCGAATAAATTAGAATCGTTGATCGATGTGACGTCGCCTCCCCAGAAAACCCATAAAAAAAGATTAGCATAAGATGGCCAGGAAATGACAGCAAAGAACACATAGCAGTGCCTAATTTTTGAAGAAAGAAAATAACGTGAATCACAACATAAAATAATTGTTTGCGTAACGTGGACATGATGAAACAGGCTCTACATCAAAACAGTGCTCAAGATAGACCGATTTAAAATTATTCTTTAATTATTATTATTATGTATAAAAGATTTTACCAGAAGTAATACATTGGAGAGTTACCTCTCGTTTTCAAGTATGTCCTGGGGCAACCAGAGTAAAAACAAAATAATACATGGTTCACAAATACAGTTACATAAATGAACAACGGTATACATTAACTACAAGACATTGCATGCACAGTTAAAGAAAATAATATTAGTATGATGAAACAGTTACAGACCAGATTAAAGGTGGAGACAGGCCTTAGATTTGAAAGAATAAGCTGGGGTGGATATGAGAGTCTATGGTAGGTTGTTCCAGTTTGGGGGTGCACGGAAAGGAGAAGGAGGAACGTACAGCTACTTTGTGAGTCTTGGGAACATGAATAGTCTTTTGGGAATGATATCAGGTGATAGGTACTGCTGTAGGTGAGGGTGAGGAGCTTGTTAGGTAGCTGGGTAAGGGGCCCCTGCAGCAACCGGAGCACCCAGGATGTGTTTTCGAAGCCCCCCCCTCTCCCCGCTGGTGCCCCCGCCCCCCCCCCCCCCCCCCCCCCGTTCCCCCACGGCGAGGCCTCAAACACCCCATGCCACATCAAGGTGACATTCCTGGCCTCCCTGGCACTGACACTGATCGCCTCCCCTGCAACAGCCAAGGCAACCAGGT
>WSYH01000453.1:128283-143712 GCA_036426205.1 Ascaphus truei
GCCACATCAAGGTGACATTCCTGGCCTCCCTGGCACTGACACTGATCGCCTCCCCTGCAACAGCCAAGGCAACCAGGTCGTATACATGGAACCCCCCCCCTCCCCATATATACCTCCCAGGTAGAGATGTAGGGCAAACACCTATGGCCCTCTCCTGGTGGGTCCTCTCTCCCCTCAGCGGACCCCTGCTATTCTAAGGGAACACACCAACATAGAGACAGAGGGCCGCTGCTGAGGCCTCTTAGCCCCTTGGCTCCAGGGGGTGAGGGTCTGCCGATGGGAGAGACGACATGGGTTAAAGGGACCCTGTGCATAACCACAGGCCCCTAGGTGTCTCTGGTTTCTTCCTTTTGTGAGGAGGAGGATACAGAGCAGTTTCAACAGAACAGATACTGAGCGGACGTTATACTTGTCCTGCCTCCTTTTCTACCCCACCGCCTCCTCTTGGATTCGCCTATTTATTATGCTCCCCATTTACCTCTCTCCCCTGATTGCAACGGATCACACAGACCTGTTCCATTCCATGTAACCTGGGCGCATGGCGATTTCTACATTATGACCTCCGTAGGCATATAAACTGAAACTGGCTGATCACGTTCAGCACAATGATGTTCTATTGGATTGCTCACAGACCAGCGGCTCTGGCGCATAGGGGATCTTCACCTCCGCATTGACGCATGTCTCCTCACAAGGGGACCAAGGGAAAACCTGCAATGCCGGTAGGAAAGACAGTCACCAAGTGGCTGTCAGCGCAGAAAGGACACACAATCCCCCCCTGTCGCAAAAAAAAAAGGCAGCGGATCAACCGTGGGCGCCCTGAGCACCGATCGAGGGCACATGCTTCCCACGGGAAGTATATTGACTCCGGTTGTTTGGGTAGTCACACAGCCAGTGTTCCCTACATCAGGTGGGCACACACAATTGTCACAAGCAGTCCCCCCACAGGGAAAGATGCACGATCCTTCCGTCACGCAGACATGAACTGCGGAGCTCCTCCAAACTCCAACGGGTGCACAACGGATTCCCACGGGGGCGAGGAGTGCAAACTGCTACCAGCCGCGCAGTCTCTCCATGAATCCATAACTCCACTCAACGGTGTCAGAGAGGAAGATTGAAGTGGATGTATATAAACCTGATAGATATGTTTCCAGAAGATGTGCCTCCAGGTAGATTAACTCAGAAAATGATCCAATCAGGAACCCGGAGCAAAGCACAGCCTCACCATGTGACAAGGGGACACCAGAAGTTTTATCAAGGTTATGAATTAAAGGACTGAAACCTGGGTGTCCTGTCAAGCACTCTGACATGTATCTTCGCGCACAAGGCGCTTTAATCAAAGATTAGTTATCATATCAGGGAACAAAGCACCAATTATAGACAAAAATCACAATTCTGTCAGCTGCAACATAGAGAATAAATTGCTCCGGCAAGTCACCTGCAAGATATACTTAAGACAAAAGGTGAAGTCACTAGACTAACTAGGGTCTGGAAAAACACATGTACAAAATAAAAATTTCAAACTATTCGAATAGTAAATCATTGAATAAATAACAATTTTTTACAATCTATAAATTGAATAACATACTGTAGAACTAAACCTTGTGTCCAATAACCGAGTGTATCAATATATAATAATCATACCAAGATATAAAGAAGACATTAAGATCCTGGTGAGAAACACATAATATATTGTATAATTAGTGAAAACCAAAATAATAAAAAATGAAAACATATAATGGATTAACCCCATATAATGGAAAACAGACACAATCCCAAGAGAATCATATTGTGAAGGGATCAGCATGTAGTCAATGGCTTAATATATAACCTTTTATTCAATTGAGCAGAAATGTCTTTAGCTCCCTTCAACTTTTTAACCCGCCTAGGGTAAAGTGTACTCTGTGAAAACCCATCATTTCCCTTTTATTGAGAATAATTGGGTCTGCACCTCCTCTAAATAGCCCAGAAGCTATATGTTCTGTCCATAATGAAAATAGTGTATGCCCCCTTGGTGGCATTTGCTGTGGTCAATGTCTTGACACAGGAATGTTCCAAATCTTGTTTTTTATCAACTTGACATTTTGGTCAATTCTGGCTTTTTTTAAAAGGCCTGAAGTTCTACCTAGCCGTTTTTATTACAACCACACAAGATCCCGTATACACTACGTAACTTGTGTGGCATATAAATGTAAAATGTTTCTAATTAAAGTTTGGGTGTTGTGGTCAAGATTGGTTAATGGGTTTAGCAATATTCGCAAATTACATCTGCTACATCTGTGGAACCAGTGGTATACCACAGATTTGTCATAGGCGGTGTTAGAGGTAAAAGGCTCTGGAGATATAGAAAGGCCAGAGTTGTGGCCTTTTTGAACACAATTTGGGGTCCCTTCTCTGGTTTTGGGTGGGGTGACCCCGCATCAAGGTCTGTGTCCAAGTCTCAAGTGTTCCAATGTCTGTGGACAATTTTTGTATTTGGTTAACTTGTCCATTTAAATTGCGTTATGAATAAAGATTAGAAGTTCTCGTTTGTTCTCTTTTTTCCAAGCACTAATGTACCCTATCTTGAATATTTGGCCTGCTGTGCGGGTAGAGATGCATCGACTCATAGTATACGAGTGACTACGTCCAGTCTTCCAGAATCCACAGGAGATAAGAAGGTCCGCAAGGAGGTCTAGGCAGAACAGTATGCGATGAGTAAAAAAAAAACTAGCAGGCACCAGGGCAGCAGTGGGTTTGCTGCTTTAGATATTGTGAAGCGGTGGCGTCCAGGCACTGGTTAGGGGTGCAGGAAACTAGTCATTCACATCTGGCCTTTTTTTCTAGATCCGACATTTAATACACACATACACTACACACACAACACATGTAACAAGGACTCATTGTAGTATAATGTTATGCAATAAATAACGTATGTCAAACCTAAGGTTTTCTTACTAGTATTTATTCAATTTATGTATTTAATTTTTAAAAGCGGGCTGGGGGAGGGGACTGGGGTGGGGGCTGGAGTCGGGACTAAAGCCGTGACTCGTGTAGATCGATTTTTTTGTTCGTAACCACTGTGTGTGTGTGTGTGTGTTATATATATACATAATTCATACATTTACATACAGATACGTTATATATATTTATGAATTCACATATATGTAATCCATGTAGTGATGTACCAGTCACATGGGTCATGTAATTAATTTATAATAATCCCCTAAGAAACAGGCATTATGGCCAATAACCCAACACACACCTAGCTCTATATACAGTCATAGGCAACTTTTATCTACCATTTGGGCCGTAACTAGTACCGGGTTACAATTCTGGGGATGTGCTGGGTAATGTGCTGGGTATGTTCTGGCTAGTTGAGGTCACGTTTACGGCATTTCTGCATTGACTACCGCCCATAGGATTAACAAAGCAAGGGATCCCTGGCAGTCCATTCAGTTTTTGAATGGGCTGCCAGGGACCCCCGCTGTTAATCTTATTAGGCCATTAATCAATGCAGAAATGCTGGGGGGCTCGTTTAAGGAAAGTTTAAGGCATGTATTCAGAATGTCACCTGGGTGTTTTTCCTGTTTTTTTGGGGATTGCCACTGGTTTTTGTTTGAATAAGAAGTTGCTCTACTGTACACAACACACAGCAACTCTACCAACAACACAACACAGCCGCTCTACACGCAACAACAACAATACAAACTGCTGCGACAAACACATACACTGCACACACACACACACAACCACACACCCACTGCTTGCTACACTGCTGCTGCTGCTGCTGCTGGCTATAATACCCATAAAAACTGGCTACTACTGACACACACACACCCACACACACCCACACACACACACACAACACACACACACCACACACACACAATCAACAATGAAGCCACTTCCTAACTTTACATACTCTATCCCCCCCCCAATTCAACTGGGGAAATCTGCTCAAAAAGTCAACTCAGGAGGGGGAGGAGTCACCCGTGGCTGCTACTTCCTGACTAATCCCCTGCCCTGTCTCAGAGCTGTTATTCATTCTGACCAATCCCCTGGCCCAGAATTTTTAACCATCAGAGAGCGGTTTTTCAATAGCCTGAATTTGACTGCTTTACCTATATTATGTATGATGTATGTCTTTATTTGTATAGCCGCCCTAAAATGTCCATAGCGCTCACAGTAGTCATACATGTCATATAAATAACAAATATAAAATACCGATCATAAATTAGTAATAATCCCTGAAGAACAGGGCATTAACCTGCCAATATGTCCCGCGGCTGGAAGAGTGAAGGCCTGAGGCAAGCCAAGGATTTTACCCAGCCAGGGCATTCTTGACCAGTAATGCCCTGTTCTGAGGGGATGATTACTATTATAGGCTAAATGTAGACTTTTTATCATAAATAATACACACTTTTGTATAGTTTATATAAAGACTTCAAGCCATTCAGCACTGGACTCACCAGGAAACTTAAAAGGTATGTTTATTGGGTTACAAATTAAAAACACACTAAGGAGGGAAACAATAGAGAGGACTCTCCTACCGTTTCAGGCATGTACTGCCCTACTACTCCTTGCGAAAGGGCATTACATGCCTGAAACACGTAGGAGGAGGGTCCTTCTCTATTTTTTGTCCGTCTGAGTAATCTTTTTTATGTAACTCCAATTAAACATCCGTTTTAATTTTTTCGCCTGGTGATCCCTAGCTTTCTTGTGTTCGGCTGATCAAGAAAGCTTTGTACGGAGTGAGGGAATGGTCGGACAGTCGGGTTGTAGGTGCGGATTATGGAGAAGGGAGGTAGAAAAGCCGAGAGACGTGGCTATAATAGATTTGTTGTGGTTGGGTGATTAGGAGTTCGTGGCTCACAAGAGGGGGAGTTGCCGGTCGCATGGAGGGGAGGTAGATGTGACATCAATGGTAATGCTGGGAAATGCACCATTTAGAGACAGGGTCGGGTGGGCTTTGGGGGGGGGGAGTTCTTCGGGTCGGTTCGTGGATCGTAGATTGCCGTATGGGGTGGGTGACGTGAATCGGGACGGTCGCCTATGGCGTGTCTTTTCTTGTGTACTGTGGTAACACGGTGCTAGGACGTTGCGGCCGGACTAATGCCCGACGTAGACAAGCATCGGGGAGGATCGGGTTGGGGGGTGGTTGGAGGAGTGGGGTTGGAATGGCACTGGGGTCGTTCGAAAGTGTAGTTGCTTTATAGGGTGAGTGGGTGGGAAGGTGAGGAGTGTTAGTGGTTTGGTAGCTACTGTGGGACGGGAGTGAGTGCGGTGGACGATTATGGGTATTATCGGATGAGGGAGGACCGTACCTCTGTCAAGAGAAAGTGTGGGGTAGCGGGTTGGGGAGGGTTGCCGCAAAGTGGAAGAGTGAGACATAGACGCGCGGGATAAGGACCTAAAGAGGTCGGTCTGCGGGTGTAACTCAACGCGATATTAGCGAGCCGTTCCACCACATTGCTTTTTGTTTGGTTAGTTTGCTCGGAGACGTTACGCAGGTGAAGGTAAGGTCGGGAGGATCTGGGTGATGGGCCGGGGTGGGGGAGTTAGGAAGTTGGACATTATGTTCTGAGCTGGTCCTGGATGGCGCGACATCGATTCTTCTCCTTCTTATTCCCTTTGTATAGTTTATATAGATTTTTTTTTTTTAAATAAAATGGTAAATACATGAATCCACCTCTTAATAACTCTTACTGCAGATATCTTATATATATCCACACAAACTGCCGCCCTGCCTCCCCCTCTGTGTACCCAACCACACACACAGACACACCACACACACACCACACACACAAACACACACACCAACACCCACCCAAAACCACACACCACACCCAACCACAGAACACACACACATCCACAGAGAGAGAGACAGACACACACCACAGCACCTCTACCACAAACACACAAGCATATCTACACACACCCACACAAACGCTTCTACACACACACACACACACACACACACGACTGACAAACACACACAGCACCCCACACACACACACACCCAACCCACACACAGAGAGAGACACACACACACAAGCACCTCTACACACAGACACACAGCGATCCACCAACACACAACCTGCGGCTACACACACACCACCACACACAACACACACACACACACACCCAACACCACACACACACACACACACACCCACACCACACACAGCCCTCTACACTCACAGCACACCCACACACAACACACAGCAACCTCTACCTCACAACATATTCATCTTCTACACACACACACCACACAGCATCTCTAACACCACACCACACAACACACACCCCCACATAACACCACACGCATTCTCTACACACACCACACACACCCCCACTCACATCTCCTACATACACACACAAAATACCACAGCATCCTCTACACACACACCACACACACACACGCACACCCACCACACCCCACCCCCACCCCCCCCCACCCATATACATAACACACCACATCATCTCTACCACCCCCCCCCACATCAGCTCACCACCCCCCATACACCCCCCCATCATCTCTCACACCCACACAACACAGCTCTCACACACAGAACACACAACAACCAGCAGCTCTACCCACACATCACAACACAGCGAAGCTCGACACACACACACACACAGCACAGCAGCTCTACACACCACACACACACACACCACACACACACACCACCGCACAAACTCTTCTGCTTATCACACATCAAACAGCAGCACAACAACAACACACACATACTGCTGCGGCTATACCCATAAACACTGCTACTTACACACACCCAACACATCATCTCTACCCACAAAACACAACACCACAGGCAGCTCTAACACACACCAACACACACAAACCACACAACCACACATCACGTCTACCACAACACACACACACACACACACCAGCTCTACAAACACACCAACAACATACCAACACTGCAGCTCTACACCACACACACACACAACACAGTAGTCTATACCACCCCCACAACACGCAGCTCTGACACACAGGCATCTACAAACCCATAAACAAGTGCTGCCTTGACACTGACACCCACACAACACACACCACTCACACACACAACACAGACCACTCTACACACACCAACACATCCACACACAAACTGCTGCTACACAACACACACTGTCTGCTGCTATACCCATAAACACTGCTACTGTCCCACACACACACACACACACATCAACACACACACCCACCACACACACACACACAACACACACACACACACAACAATAAAAAATGCAGCCACTTACGTCTTGCAGACCTCTCTCTCTCTCCCCCCCAATTCAACTGAATCTGCGCAGACAATTTTCAGTCAGCTCAGGAGGGGGAGGCGTCACCCTTGTTGAATACTTTTCTACCAATCCCCTGCCCTGTCTCAGAGCTGTTACTTCATTCTGAACCAATCGCCCTGCCCTGGCCTCAGCTTTGTGAAAGCTGATGGTCTGGAAATAACGATTAAAACTACACATTTCAAGCTGTTACAATTCGGGCATTACTGATTGGCTAAGCCCGGAATTTTAAAACCCAATCATAGAGCAAGGTTTCCATAATGCCCTGAATTTATTTGACTGCTTTACCTATAATGTTTCTTGATACGTGATTGGGCAATTCTGGCGTCAAAGACAGAAACAGCACCAGACTGAAAATTACCCAGAAGGGGGGAGTGTATGAAGCTGATTATATTGGAAGTGTGATAATAGGGGGATGGAGGGAGCGGTAGTGTTTGTGGAAGGGATTGAAGGGATAGGATGGAGTTGATGGAGAGGGAGTATCGAGGGGGTTGATATGGGGTGGGTAGGGAAGTAGTGTGTGGTGGATGTGTGGAAGGGGAGTTCTGTTTGTGTCTGGAATTGGGTGCGGTGGGCGAGATAGAAGCGACAGGGGTAGGGTGATGTAGATGAGGGGTGTAGAGTGTGAGGGCGGGGATGTGGGTTAGGGTGTAATCTTTGGTGAAAGCAGGGGGGAAGGTGAAAAGCTGGCAGTTGTTGAAATATATCATTGCTTTTAATGGTATTTTTACTTACTTTGTTACTGTATATATTGTCTTTACTCTATCTAAATACTTTGAGTATTTTTTCTATTATTTATATGACTATTTTTGCCCCACTGGTTCCTCTTGCCCAAAGCAGATACAAAG
Source organism: Ascaphus truei (assembly GCA_036426205.1). Lineage (NCBI taxonomy): Eukaryota > Metazoa > Chordata > Amphibia > Anura > Ascaphidae > Ascaphus > Ascaphus truei. The sequence continues at coordinate 136,431 of WSYH01000453.1, forward strand.
GAAGTTTCCAAGATAACAATTATTATTTGTTATCAGATAGTGCTGTTTTCTTGAAGCTATTGTTTTTTATAACCTAGAAGATGTTGGATACTGTTGACATAAAATAAACACCATAGATACATTTTGCATGCTTAGAAAGTTCCTGCAACACTAACAACTTTAACAAAACACAAAGTGTCAAAATGATCTTTCATTTTTAATATAATGGGACATATGTAATCACAACACGCCCAGTCTTCCAAGCTGCAAAAGCACAGCACAACCCCAGATCTACCACTATCACAAGCAATTCTTAAAATCAATCGTTCCACCAGTATGAGCCCTCATTTCGTCGTTACCACCCACAGCCCCAATGAAGTCATAGTGTAACTTTGTGGAATAAGGCCAATGTAATTTTTTTAAAATATATTTACATCTTGTGTCTGTAGTGTGTGCTTCACTTTGCCCTGGAATTACAGATTGAAACATTTCCCCCTTGATATTGTTGTTTATATCATGTGATCAAAGTGTTGCTGTAAGTGGTTGTGTATTTTGTACATATTTCTAACTTTTTAATTTTCACACCCGTTCCACTATTTTTTTTGCTTTACAAATGTACATTTTTTTATTTACAATGTCAACATTTAACTCTTGCTTTTGAAAGAGAAGGGATTCATTTTAAGTATCATCTCTCCTTCCTATTGTTATACTCGCATAATAGTTCTTTCTTTTAATAATAGAGCTTTCTCATGTAATACCATTAGATTATATAAGCTCGGTGACATCAATTACATAACTGATGACCTTCAAATAAAACATAAATTTATTTTATTGTTAAATCAGGCAAAGGAACCACTACTTTCTAAGTCAAACCACTGGTTTAGAATGATAAACCAGATTATTGGGAAAATAGGGGATTGTCTCATTTGAACAAACGGTGCAGTGTTTTTTTTTCAACCAATTTGTAGGCGTTTTACACTTTGATAAATAGGACCCTAGTAACTTCTACTTTCGATGATTCCTATTGCACAAATGTACCATAAAGTTTTATATATATATATACTTATATATATAGTTAGTTATATACAGTTCTATACTGTGTGGGTGTGTGGTTTATATTATTATAGTATATAATATATATATATATATATATACCTATAGTAGTATGATATATATATATATATTGAATATGGGGTCTATGATATATAATATATATAATATAATTTTGTCGGGAGACTAACCCCCAGTTTAGAAATATGAAGCGCCCTCAATACCAGACTGAATGGATGCTCCCAAAGGGTCAAAAAGGACCCTTAAAAATTTAGATTGGGATAAGACTACTGTATAAAGTTTGTGAATATATTTCTCATGGTATGGCGCCTGTCAAAAACTGACCATGTGGATAATCTATACATTAAACAATCCAAGAGGTCCAAAAGGATAGCAAAAAAATTACATTTATTACATCAACTATTATACATAACTTGAAATTATTTAAATTGACAAATACTAAATCCCCATGGTTGGGGATGTCATGAAGAACCTTACTGGGTTAATGCACATATTGAAAGGCAGAAAAATTTTTATACGCTGTAGATATATTGAGTATAGTGGACTGCACAGTGGTCTAAGGAATTGCCTATTAGATTCTAGTGTGCTATAAATGTACATGGTGTGTTGAAGTTCCATACAGGGTGTTATTCAGATGAACATACATATATCAATGCATCAAAGGTATTATAATATATATATATATAACACCATGTCTCTCCTGGTTTTTACTATACTGTAGTACTAGCTGTATTATAGGGAGTTACCAATTGTAGTACTAGCGGTATGATAGGGTTACCAATAGCTTCATAGCAATCCTAACATTACACTATAGTATGTAAATCCAGATGTAGGGTACATTCCTCATACCTATCTAAGATGCAACATGCAAACATTCATTGAAGGTGTGAATGTATACCTATTGATTGAATTACATATAAATATCAAGCTCCAAATGTATATATGGACTCACAGCCTCATCATATGTCCACATCTACAGTTGTATATATCAGATGCACTGGACCATCAATATGGTTATGTCAAAGGTTTTAAGCTCCAGAAACAGTGCAGCTGTAGAATTACAAATACTAGATGACACTTGGGTTGTGAGGCATATAATAGACATTACCCTTATTATACCTGCTTCATACTACAATATACAATAACATTTGTAAGTATTTAGGTGAGCGTTTGGTCATTTACCGTTGCACTCAAGTACAGAACCCCCTACTTCCTCACACAAAATTCAGTGCAGTGCATCCAATACTAGATTGTAACTAGGAGACTTTGGTGAAAAGACTCCACTCATTCCCTTTTAACATTGCTATGTGATGATACATATGATACAAAATTACTTACCGAGTTTTTCCCACGCGGGCCACCAAAACCCAAAGCGCGATGATGTAAGGCACGTGAACCACTGCCTCTTTGAATGTGACTATCTGAATACCTTTGGGAGTGTGGAGTAGTGGGGGTTGGGAGCTCCCATACTGCTGGTTCCACCGAGTTTGCCCTGCACAGGCCCAACAGCACTGACTCCTCTGTTCACCTCCCGAGTACTTATAGCATCTTCCCCCATACATTGAGCACAAAGTAGAAGCAAAATGCAAATTCTTCAGTGTCTTCTGCATGCTCATTGTCCACTTATTTAAAGAATCCTTTTTATCCTCAAGCTTTAATGCTTTAATTGTATCCAAATGTTGACGTGCTATTATTTGTATATTCCTTCCATATTTGCCATCATTTCCTTCCAAGTATCTATATTTTTTTTCCGCTTTGTACCAGTGTTCAATTGGGTCCTTTATTTGATTTAGTTTGGCAAACTTTTTAACCTTTGGCAGAGTGAGGTTTAAATGCATTAGCTGCATAAAATTCCTTGATAAGTGTAGGTGCTTTCTCTCCCTTTGCACTAATGCAAGAGTCTCTGTTCATCTTCTCACCTTTGATTTATACAGGTGGGAGCGATATTGTGGGTGGCAGAACCTATACATAGTATTTAGGCAGTAACAAGTACAAGCGCAATGTTTGTGAAGATGTTAAAGCAACTATTTTTCTCCTTGCACAAGCTAAGAAGATTGGAATTTTACTGAGAAGCTCAGCTCTAAAACTGCAGTCACTTTGTAAATACAATATCACATGCATGATTTACTGTATGTGTTCTCCACATGTCATTGTTGGGTTGGGAGATATACAGTATATGTGGCCTTTTTGGTTAGATATTTAAGCATTGCTGGGTAATCATACCAAAAGTGCAGCCACGAGCAATGATGGCACAAACTAGCTGTACACCTACTGGTTTTAAGGTTTTAAGTGCTAATATAGCATAAGGCAGAAATAAATCTCTTTGCTCCAATAAACTGCAATAATTATCACAAACAAGTAAAAATAGTTTCTCAAAATCCACTCCCATCCAAATAACATTATTGTCTTAATTTACTCCAACATTTTTTTTTGTACAATTATTATTGTTCAAAACACTTCTTCTTATGCACATACATTCTTGCATTTTCATTCAAATGTTATAACTCATGATTAAAGGGTGCTTTTCATATGTGCTATTTTTCTTAGTCTTAGCAAATTTCCTCCTCCAGATAAATCTAATAGTCACAAGAGGAAAAGGTAATAAAACATGCACTTGGCATTCAAAATTCTCCATACTATTAATTACAAATGGCTTTAAAATACATTCATAATTAGAATCAGCCATTTCTGGATTTCGATCATTAGCTTATCAAATCTTTACTGTGCAAATACACTTTTGATGTGTTGCATCAAAGGTGGAATGGTCAAACTAACACAATTGTGCTATATACGTATCCAGGTAGGCATTTTGGCTGATGAAGAATAATTTTTATACTCTGCATAATTATAGAAAGGGAGAATATTTTTCGTCAATGTTAATTTACAGAACCTACAAATAGATGGGTGTTCTCCCACGCGCTAGGCATAAACTTGAAAGTTAAGTACTGTAGCAGTTACTTTATTATAGGTGACAAGATGGAGGCACAACATTTTCGAGGGACAAAGTCTCTTCATCAGGTAAAAAGCCTGAGAGAGGGAGAAAGAATATATGGGAGGGGTAGAGGGTTGAGAGAGAGTGGGGGAGAGGGAGGGTGTGAGATTGGAGTGATAGAGAGGGGGGAAGAGAGAGAGAGAGAGGAGGGGGGTGAGAGAAGAGGAACGAGGGAGAGTGAGGTGGGTGTGAGGGTGGTTTAGGGGGGCGAATAAAGAGGGATGATGGGGGTAGGGGGGGCAGAATAATAGAGGATAAGATGTGTCTAAAGAAGAGATGGGGGATTGAGAGAGAGAGAGAGGGATATTGGAGAGAGAGGAGGGGGAGTGAAAGTGGGAGAGAGAGGGTGAATAGCGAAATGAGAAGGGTATAGCGAAAGAGAAGGGGTATAGCGAGAAGAGGGGGATAGCGAGAGAGAGGGAGCGGGGGTGTGAGGATAGCAGAGGGGGATAGAGATGAGAGATTGTGAGAGGGAGGGTGATAGTAGAGATGGGGAGATTCAGAGGGAGAGGGGGAAGTTGTGAGAGAGGGGGAATGTGTGAGAGAGGGCAGAGAGAGAGAAAGGGGTAATGAGAGAGAGTGAATGTTTAAGAAAAGAGAGGGGGGAGGGACTTCCGGTGACGTCCCACCGCGAATGGCATGTTCGAGAGAGGTCCCGACACCCCTCCCCACGAAGAGTCTAAAACGCGCACCCAAACTCCGCAGACCCCCCAAAGCCCACCTCCCCCCCCGAAACTTCAGGCATGGCAGGGAAGCCTCCGAAGAGGGTTCAGAACCCCTGTCTCCAAATTTTTCCAGCCAAACCCGCGCCCGCTGGAAACCGTCGGCAGACCCCAAGATGGCGCCGAGGAACAAGAACATGCCTCGGAGGCCGCAACCCGAGACCAAACGCCCCAATACCCCCAGAACTTGGCAAAGATTCTTTGAAGAGCTTCCCTACGAATGCTGCCGGATTCATGGAGGACCTGGGAAGAAGGTCAACCTACATGGACATACGGGCGGACGAGCCCCAACAACGCGAAGGACGGACACAGTGGAGGAACGAATCACACCACCATATCGATGCCCACTCCAACATGGAAGATGTATGGCCCATATGTGGCACGAATCGCCAGCGCTTAAAGCTCTATTGAGTACCAGGAAAATAGAGACAGGAGGCAGAACTGCGCTTCAGGGGGATCCGGGAGTCGGTCCGCCTGAGTCCCTCCAGACCTATCTTAAGACCCTCTTTCTGAACCTGGCTCTACCGCTACCCTATCTGAGCCGAACTTCAGCTCGATAGAGCTCACGAGCCCTGGCCCGAAGTCCCCCGATCCTAATCGCCCCTGACGTCATAGTCCGATACCATTTATACGCCACCAAGGAAGAGCTGGCGGCTTGCGGCGAGGAGCGGGAAACCATTAAAATGGCCGACCACGCGGTCCAAGTATTTCAGCAATCTATCCCGGTCCCGACGTCCGAAACGCTGGAACATGGAAACCGCTTACCACCCTTTCGGGATCAAGGGATCTCCTACTGAGGAGGATTCCCTTTAAGCTATCGTCCCGAAGGAACGGCGTTTCTAACGATATCGGATCCAGTCGACCAACCGACTTCCTAAAGTTATAGGTGTCGCCCCCCCCACGAGTGGGAAGAGAGGTCCCCCTGGAACAAGATCTGGCCCCCCCCGACAACCCCCCGAGCTCCGAAAGGCCGCCATCTGCGGACCCGTGACCAGCTTTCGATGCCCTGAAGAACCTGCTGGAACTCTCGAAGCCCCAACTCCTTGCACTATCCCACCGCTGCTAACAGATCTTTACCCCCCCGTAGCGTTAATACAGTGGCCAGCCCTCTGCGTACCCTGCTTTCCCTATTCCACATTCCCCCTCCTCCTCCCCCACACAACACCCACACCCCCCCCCCACAACGGTTCTTCTCTGATCTAACCCCACACACTCTCCCATACCTCTCCCCCTCCTCTCTACCTTCCCCCCCCCCCCCTCACCTTCCCCCCCCCCTCTCTGCACGTCCCTCCCCCTCCTCACCTTCCCTCCCCCTTCCTCACCTTCCCTGCCCCCTCCCCACTCCCTCCCCCCCCCTTCCCTCCCCCCCAAGCTCCCTCCCTCCTCCCTCAACCTCCCCCCTCTCCTCCTCCCTCCTCTCCTCCCCCCCCCCTCCCTCCTTCCCTACCCCCTCCTCCTCTCTTCCCTACCCCCCCCTCCTTACCTTCCCTGTATTCATCCTCCGCTCCGGACAACTCCAGACCCAGGTGACGTCCCATCTACCGCCGATGCAGAGCCACTCCCCAAGACGACACAAGATGGCGCCAAGAGCTACTAGATCCCTCCGAGCGCGCACAACCAGAAACCAGGAGAGATGCCCTACGACCCACTTGTCCAGCCGTTGTCCGGCTCCGAGAGGAACGGAGTCCCCTCAGCTCCACACGCCCTAGGGATTCATCCCCGCCAATCCACTCGTCCCCGTGCTGTGAAACCCTGCCCCCCCCTCCCACCCTTTCCCTGGTCCCCCCGACGTGCGAGCCTCGGACACCCCAAGCCGTTGCACAGGGACTACCTGGCCTCCTCCAGCACAGAACGGTGGAGCGTTTCCCCTGCAGCAACCGGAGCACCCAGGATGTGTTTTCGAAGCCCCCCCCTCTCCCCGCTGGCCAGCCCCGCCCCCTCTCCCCCCCCCCCCCCTTCCCCCACGCGAGGGCCTCAACACCCCATGCCACATCAAGGTGACATTCCTGGCCTCCTGGCACTGACACTGTCGCCTCCCCTGCAACAGCCAAGGCAACCAGGTTGTATACATGGAACCCCCCCCCTCCCCATATTACCTCCCAGGTAGAGATTAGGGCAAACACCTATGGCCCTCTCCTGTGGTCCTCTCTCCCCTCAGCGGACCCCTGCTATTCTAGGGAACACACCACATAGAGACAGAGGGCCGCTGCTAGGCTCTTAGCCCCTTGGCTCCAGGGTGTGAGGGTCTGCCGATGGGAGAGACGACATGGGTTAAAGGGACCCTGTGCATAACCACAGGCCCCTAGGTGTCTCTGGCAACTGTTAGGAAACGTTATATATATTGAAATGTTTCGCAATACCATAACTGCAGAAATGTGGGGAATTGAGAGAGATTGCAAACCCACGCTCCTCCCCCCTCCCCCGCCCCCATCCCCCTCCCTGATTCCCCCCCCCCACAAAGGTAAAAAATCAAGCTGGGAATATGTGCACAAAACTGCAGCCTATGACTAGTTCGTCT
>WSYH01000453.1:143830-205784 GCA_036426205.1 Ascaphus truei
CCCCCCCCTAGAGTGGCAATAGGGTCGTCGCCCAAGGTAGTTGACACAAGCTCTAGCTGTACAACTCGCAAGGGGGTGAATCACACAGTTGTGCCCCCTCCTCCGGGATGGAAGTACAAGCTCCCAGAGAGAACCCACCACCCCCCCCTCCCCCCCCTCCTGTCTGTGAAGTAGTACCAGACCACAGATGCTGTACAGTACTGTGGTCATGTCTGTCAAACTGTCCCTTCCTACGATATTGACTGAACTCTGCTCAGCACTGATGCTGACAACTGTTTTACAACGATATACACTGAAATGTTATAGGATATCATGTCAGTAGCAAGGTGAAGAAATAAGAGAGGCCGCACACTCGTGCTGCTCCTCCCAGCGCCACCCCCCCCCCAAGCCTCGGACACCCCAAGCCGTTGCACAGGAATACCTGGCCTCTCCAGGCACAAGACGGTGGACGTTTCCCTGCAGCAACCGGAGCACCCAGATGTGTTTTCGAAGCCCCCCCCTCTCCGCTGGTGCCACCGGCCCCCTCTCCCCCCCCCCCCCCGCCTTCCCCCCGCGAGTGCCTCAACACCCCATGCCACATCAAGGTGACATTCCTGGCCTCCCTGGCACTGACACTGTCGCCTCCCCTGCAACAGCCAAGGCAACCAGGTTGTATACATGGAACCCCCCCCTCCCCATATATACCTCCCAGGTAGAGATTAGGGCAAACACCTAGGGCCCTCTCCTGTGGGTCCTCTCTCCCCTCAGCGGACCCCTGCTATTCTAAGGGAAACACACACATGAGACAGAGGGCCGCTGCTGAGGCTCTTAGCCCCTTGGCTCCAGGGGGTGAGGGTCTGCGATGGAGAGACGACATACTGTAGGTTAAGGGACCCTGTGATAACCAAGGCCCTAGGTGTCCTTGGCAAACTGTTAGGAAACGTATATATATTGAAATGTTTCGCAATACCATAACTGCAGAAATGTGGGAATTGAGAGAGATTGCAAACCCCGACTCCCTCCCCTCCCCCCCCCCACCCCCCCTGATTCCCCCCCCCACAAAGGTAGAAAATTATAGATGGGAATATGTGCACAAAACTGCAGCCTAGGACTAGTTCGGTGAAGAAGTGTGGGAATAACATGATTGTCCCCCCACCCCTCCTCCCCCCCTCGCCCCCCCCCTCTCGACCTCATTTCCAACACCCCCCCCCTCCCCCCCCCACTCCCCCCCTCACAGCCCCAACTCCCCCTCCCCCCCACTCCCCCCTTCGCCCCCTCCCACCCCCCTAGAGTGTCAATCGGTCCGTCATTGGTCGTCCCCAAGTAGTTGACACAAGCTTACTGTACAAATCGCAAGGGGGTGAATCACCACGTTGCCCCTCCTCCGCGGATGGAAGTACAGATCCCAGAGAGTTTCCCCCCCCCTCAACCCCCCTCCCCCCCGCTTGACCCCCTCTCGACCCATTGCCAACAACCCTCCCCCTCCCCCCACACTCCCCCACCCCATCCCCCCCTACCCCTCCCCCCCCTCCAGAGTGTCGACAAGGTCGCCACTCAGGAAAGTTGAGATAAGTTCTCACAGTGAAGTTGTTTATGTTAAAATGCAGTTCAAAACCGTAGAAGTTGAGGTTTGTTTTACCTATACCTAATACTTAATCCCCGACTCCTTGACACAAAGGTGCCAAGGGGACAAACAATTGGGCTCCCAGTTAGCCCAGTTAGCCCTTCTCCTTCTTTCCTTATGGCGGCAAGATGCTCGGTAGCGGCGGCTTGGAAGCACCTAAAAGCGCCCTCAAGAAGGACCGTGGTCAACAGGGTAAATACAGTTATGATCATGGAAAAACTGACAGCCATGCTAAAACAGAAAATGCCACAATTCTATAATACCTGGGAGCCCTGGACAGGGACCTGAATCCCGCCTCCCTGCTAGGCCCCGGCTGGGACCCACCGAGTTCGCACAACAGAGCCAAAGAGATGGAGATATAGAGAGGGACTACCCCCTCCCACCCCCCCTCCCCCCTGCCTTCCCCCCTCCTCTCCTGTCGTTCCCAGCTATCACCCCCCTCCCTATGTCTTCCCCACTGCTTTACCTACCAAAAATCAACTAAAGAATTTATTGAGACCACGTGCCTATTCCACAGTCAAGATCCACTATACTCTGTCTGTTATGTACCAAAAGGACTGTACCCTCTGTATGTAATCTATGTGTATGTCTCCAATAAAGGGGGAAAAAATTGTTAAAAAAAAAATGAAAAGAGAGGGGGAGTGAGAGGAAGGAGGAAAGAACTTGAGGAAGAGTGCGAGAGACAGGGATAGAGAGGGGAGGGTGAGATAGGGGAGGGGGAGAGAGTAGAGTAAGAGAAAGAGGGAGAGAGTGTGTGAGAGAGGGGGGGTGAAAAAGAGAGTGAAAAAGAGAAATAAGAAGGATAGGTGAATGGGAGAATAAGAGGGAGGGGTGTGAAAAAGAGGGAGAAGGAGAAGAGAGAGAGATAGGTAGAGGAATGAGAGAGAGGGTTAGAGTGGGAGACGTAGGTGAGGGTGTAGAGGCAGGGGGAATGGGCAGGAGAGTGAAAGAGAATGAGGGAGAGAGGGGTGACAGAATGGGAGAGTGACACAAGGTGGTAAAGAGAGGGGGACAGTGAGGGAGGGTGAAGTTGAGAGAAAGGGGGCGTGTGTGACAGAGAGTAGGGAGAGTGAGGGGGAGGGGAGAGAGGGGCAATAGCGAGAGAGAGGGAAGAGTGGAGAGAGAGGTGGGTAGTTGCAGGGCTCAGAAGGAAACTCTAGTCTTGTGCTCCAGGAAGGCTGTCAGTAGCCCTGCTACCAGACACTAGTACACAATATGTCAACTTATTGAAATATTCAGCAGCAGGAATCAACCCATTCTCGTTTACAAAGAGACAGAATACTGATTAGAATCTTTGTGTGAATAGCAATAGCAAATAGCAATAGCAAACTCAATCAATAGAAAATGTATAAAATCCACAATGTAACGTGCCATGTAAAGATAAAACAAACATCAATAATAATTAGTGTATCAATATATTCACATATTTGGTAACAATGATAAACATCATCACAGTAACACCGGGAGATAGTCAGACAATTTTGTGAGAGTAACATTATATAGAATCAAAGTCATAGAGTCCAGTATAAAAGTCCTAGTACCTCAATACTGGGAGCCCTGCTTTTTAACTTGTTTATTAATGACTTTGAGGTTGGCATAGAGAGCAATGTCTCCATTGTTGCTGGCTTCTGCACATGCGTGATCCAAACCTAAGCTTTTGATCCCAGGAGCAGTGTTCTCATTTGTTAATGGAGGAAGGGGGCAATGGTGATTGAGAAGACCCCAGGGAGTGATTCATGGTCTCTGGTGGAGCGTGCTGGTTGAGCACTCGAATGTTCATGGGAACTAGCTGAAGGATTTAAATCTGTATGCGAGGAGGTCAAGTGTTTTCAGAAGTCTCAACCGGCTGATTATCCATACAGCCGATACGCTTAAACTGATGTGGCAGACTAAACAGAGGTATCTGTGAGATGATGTGGGGCCATGTCTGCTTGTGGCAGGAGCTGTAAGTGTCCATAATCCAGTACTCAGGTGTACCCATCCTATCCAGGACCTTTCCACCCCTGTTAATGACTCCCAGATTAGAGATTTCTCTCCAATGTATTTGTTCTTTTAATATCCTGTAAGTGCAATTCTTTGGGACTGCTTTTCATTAATAAATCCTCCCCTTTTTCTGCACAGCCTGCGCTTCTTTTTTTTTTTTTTGTTCTTAGGCTGCGCTTACAGTCCCGGCTACGGTTGTGGTGATGCTGTGTCAAAACAAGTTAATGCAAACAGTGACACAGAGACCCAAATTGCTGAAGTCAATGAAAATTTATTTTTTTTGGCAACTGCCGCGTGATGTCAGAGGGCACGTGAGCAGTTCAGCCAATGAGGACAAACCGCTCATGGCCATGCCCCCGCCATGACCCCACCACACCCCCACCATGCCCCCTGGTCGCCATCTCTTGTCTCCTACACTATAGGTATGTAATGATTACGCTGCCCACGAGCAAGTCAGGACCCCGGTACTGAGGTGGGGAAGTAGCAAACCACACACCCACAGCAGCTGAAGTGTGCTTGGCAGGCGGATTGTCAAACGTAGCCAGGTCTGGGATGGTGAGAGTGGGTTAGTCGATATTTGCCATGGTCTGGGGTTGGAGAGGTCAGAATCGTGGAAGTCTGTATAGTCATGGTCTGGGGTTGGAGAAGTTAGAATCGTTGTGGTCCGTATAGCCGTGGTCTGGGTTGGAGATATTCGCAGAGTCGAGGGTAAGCCAGAGTCAGTATCCAGAGGGGTTCCAAAGTCAAGCCGGGTCAGTACACGAAAGGTTAACTGCAAGAGAACACAGGACAGGGAACAAGGCACAACGGATGCAGGAGCTCAAGGCTACAACAAGTTATGCTCAGCGATGTGTTAAAGGAACTGCAGGGTATTTAACAGGAACAGGAACCAGTGGGAAAAGAGGCAGAGAGGAGGCGTGGCCTCCGCGGAGGCAAGGATTTGCTGCAGGAGACAAGTGGGCTAAATGAGTACTTGCCACGAAGCTGGGGAGCGGTGCGTGAGACAAGCGCGGCGCATCCAAGGGGGCGGAGCTAAGTTCCGTGGCACACTATAAGAGCTGCGCGTGCGTGCGGACTCTGTAAGCAGAGCGGGGGTGCGCTCACCCGCTGGTGCCAGAGCAGAGGTCTGAGATAAGACAGGTAAGGAGGGAACATGTCGCAAAGGACATGTTCCCCGATTCCTCACAGTATGCCCCCCCCTTTAGGATCAGCCTCAGGACGATTCCCATAAGGCTTGTGCGGGAACCTGGCGTGGAATCGCTTTAACAAGGATCTGACGAAGAGGTATCCATGAGCGTTCTTCTGGTCCATAGCCTTTCCAGTGTACAAGAAATTGAACACCTCCTCTCGAGTATCTGTAATCGATTATGGATGAATCTCAAATTCTTCTTGACCCTGTACAATGACAGGTAGAGGTTTAGGTGAGATGTCCGGAAACTGAAAACTTCGAACCAAAGGTTTTAACAAAGAGACGTGAAAGACTGCCGGGATTCTCATAGATTGAGGCAGCTTTAAGTGGTATGCCACAGGATTGACCTGTTTAAGAGCGGTGAATGGGCCCAGGAATCTTGGAGCCAGTTTTAGTGTAGGTGCCTTCAATCATATGTTCTTAGAAGAAAGACAAACTTTGTCTCCTGGCCTGAATTTGGGTGCCTAACGGCAATGGCGATCCGCCTGTGTCTTTTGTCTGAGTACTGCCCCCTGCAGAGTCCTTTGAATCCTCTTCCAAGAATCTTGGAGCGAGTTCACACTGGAATTTGCTGCTGGAACTCCAGAAGGGTTGGAAGAGATGGGAAGGCGCGCTGGATGAAACCCGTAATTTATAAAAAAAAAACGGTGACTCTTGAGTAGACTCATTTCTGAGTGAGTTATGAGTGAATTCGGCCCATGGGAGTAGTTCCACCTAGTTATCCTGTGCATCAGAAATAAAGCATCGCAGGTATTATGACCGGTTTGTTCTTTTGGTTTGTTCGTTGGTTTGGGGATGATACCCAGAAGAAAAAAGAAGAGAGATCTCCAGCCTTTGAGTGAAAGCACGCCCAAATTTTGAGATGAACTGTGACCCCCGATCGGACACTATAGAGAGTGGGACTCCATGAATACGAAATATTTCCTTGATGTAAATATTTGCCAAGGTGGCAGAGTTAGGAAGACCATTGAGAGGAATGAAATGGGCCAGCTTGGAAAACCTATCCACAATAACGAGAATAGTATTCATCCCACGAGAAACAGGAAGCTCAACAATAAAGTCTATTGAGAGGAGGGTCCACGGTGGGTCCGGAATAGGTAAGGGACGAAGCAGACCAGACGACTTGTTGCGAGCGGACTTATTTCGAGCACAGATGGAACAGGAGTTGATGAATTCCTTGATATCCTTAGACATTCTCCATCTTGTCATAAAGATGATTCTCACGTAGACAGGAGAGAGCTAGCTTCATGTACTAGATATGCTCGGATATAGATTTAGAAAAAATAAGAATATCATCAAGGTAGATAATTACAAAAATGTTGAGGACATCTCGAAAAATATAATTCACGAATACTTGAAAGACAGCTGGGGCATTACAGAGCCCGAAAAGCATGACCAAATATTCGTAATGGCCGTCTCTCGTATTGAAGGCCATTTTCCATTCGTCTCCTTGTTGGATGCGTATGAGATTGTAGGCCCCACGAAGATCGAGTTTGGAAAAAATGGAAGAACCTTGTAGCCGATCAAACAATTCTGAGATGAGTGGCAAAGGGTAACGATTCTTCAGGGTTATTTTGTTAAGACCCCTATAGTCTATGCATGGATGGAGTGAACCATCTTTCTTCTTAACAAAAAAGAACCCAGCCCCGGCTGGGGAGGAAGAAGCTCTAATGAACCCTCTCTTTAAGTTCTCCTGGATACATTCGGACATAGCCTTAGTCTCAGGAAGGGACAAAGGCGAGGATCTGCCTTTAGGAAGGATGGCACTGGGCAGAAGCTCTATAGGACAATCATAAGGCGGTGCGGAGGTAAAGTCTCAGAGCGGACTTTATCAAAAACATCAATGAACTCTACATATACTTCAGGAAGTATACAGTAGGTTTGGCAGGAGTGTTGGTCTCTACGCCAGTGATAAGTTGTACCGCGGATTCAGGAGCAATCTCCGAGGCAACACCCCATTGTATAGGTCTCTTGTCTGTCCAGTCTATAAGCAGATTGTGTTGTTGAAGCCAAGGAAGACCTAGAATTACCTGTACAGAGGATGAATGAATATCACCCAGTGATATTTTTTCCTTGTGGCCGGCACTAGTGGAGAGAGTAAGAGGAGGAGTCTCCAAGGAAGGCTGGCTGGAGATGATGTCCATCAATAGCCTCTAGACCCACCGGTATTGATTTCTTGATCAGAGGAATTTTATGTTTGGTAGCGAAATCTTGATCCACAATATTTCCCCCAGACCCGGAGTCGATAGAGGCAGGAACAAGGAAGCCAGGACCTTCAAGGAATATAGACAGCATGACCCTGGTAGGTAGACCTCTCTACTAGGAGGGGAAGAAGAAATGGTACCCAATGAGTCCTCCTTATACCTCAATGTGTGTTGACGTTTCCCGGCTTTGTGGGACAATGAAGCACCAGGTGACCCGGCAGTCCGCAGTAAAGACATAATCCTCCAGTTCTCCGATGTTGTTTCCCTGAAGGGGAGAGCTGGTGACTTCCTAACTGCATAAGTTCTGGAGCCTCAAAATCTGGGAAACGAGATGGAGAGAGATTGGGAAAAAGAGCAGTTGGTGTGATAGAACGTGAGTGATGGCGTTCAAATCTCCTTTCTTGAAGGCTTTGATCCACCCTAATACAAATGGCAATAAGATCCTCGAGCATCGTAGGTCTTCCTTGATCAGATAATTCATTCTTTAATGACTCGGAGAGACCTTGCCTGAAAGCTGCAGATAATGCCTCATCATTCCAGCCTGTCTCTGCTGCGATGGTCAGAAATTCCAGGGCGTATTTTGCAACCGGTCTGTGACCCTGGGAAATGTGAAATAAAGAAGAAGGAGCAGTCATCTTACAGCCAGGGGTATCAAAGACTTGCTTAAATTCTTTCTTGAAGCGTGGGAAGTCTTGGGTAAGCTCCGGTCTCTGCTCCCAGATGGGGATGCCCATGCCAATGCAACTCCGGTTAATAAAGTGATAATATATGCCACATAAGATCTTCCAGAAGAGAAGTGAGAAGGGGTATACTCGAACTCTATGTCACATTGATTGAGGAAACCTCTGCATCCATGGGGATCTCCCACATATCGATTGGGTGTGGAGAAACGTGGCTCGAAGGAGAGAGAAGCTTCAGGGGAAGAAACAAACAAAGTAGCAGGTCTGATAATTCTAGATTGTGATTGTTTAAGAGAAACCGTGGCCAGGTTTTGAGTAAGGGAAGAAATCTGATTAGCCAGGTATTGGAAATGCTCAGAAATCGAAGACGGGGCTTGGCCCACCTCAGGGGGGGTCCATGTTCATTGGGCTGAGCATACTGTAACACTTTCGCTGCCCACGAGCAAGACAGGACCCCGGTACTGAGATGGGAAAGTAGTAAACCATGCACCCACAGCAGCGGAAGCGTGCCTGACAGCCGGATTGTCAAACGTAGCCGGGTCTGGGTTGGAGAGAGTGGGTTAGTCGATACTTGCCAAGGTCTTGGAATGGAGAGTTCATAGTTACATAGTTACATAGTTGATAAGGTTGAAAAAAGACTTACATCCATCAAGTTCAACCTATGCTAAATTTAGACAACAGATGCTTTATCCTATATTTATACTTACTTATTGATCCAGAGGAAGGCAATCAGATTAATCCCTGGTTAACATCCTTCCCATGTTTACTTATTTGGTATATCCCTGTATACCTTTCCTATCTAAAAAGATGTCCAACCTTTTTTTGAACAACTCTATTATATCTGCCATCCCAGTCTCCATGGGTAATGAATTCCACATTTTAACTGCCCTTACTGTAAAGAACCATTTCCTTTGTTGCTGGTGAAATCTCCTTTCCTCCAACCTTAAGGGATGGCCCAGAGTCCTTTGTACTGTGCGTGGGAAGAATAGTTCTTTTGAAAGCTCCTTGTATTGTCCCCGAATATATTTGTATATAGTTATCATATCCCCTCTGAGATGCCTCTTTTCTAATGTAAATAAATCTAATTTACCTAGCCTCTCCTCATAAGTTAGATTGTCCATCCCCTTTATTAATTTGGTGTCTCTTCTCTGCACTCTCTCTAGTTCCATAATGTCTTTTCTTAGGATTGGTTCAAGATAAGATCTTGTTTGCCTTTGCAGCTACTGCATGACTTTGTGCACTATTGCTAAGCCTGCTGTCTACAAGCACTCCTAAATCCTTCTCCATCAAGGATTCCCCCAATTTATCCCCATTTAATTTGTAAGTCGCCTTTTTATTCTTGCATCCCAAATGCATAACCTTACATTTATCTGTATTAAACCTCATCTGCCATTTACCAGCCCACGTTTCCAGTCTCTCCAAGTCCTTCTGAAGAGAAATTACATCCTGCTCTGATTCTTCTACCTTACACAATTTAGTATCATCAGCAAAGATGGAGACTTTGCTCTCAATGCCAATCTCAAGGTCATTAATAAACAAGTTAAAAATCAGGGGTCCCAGTACCGATCCCTGAGGTACTCCCCTCACGACTTTAGCCCAACCTGAAAAAGTTCCATTTATGACAACCCTCTGTTGTCTGTGCTTTAACCAGTTTTCAATCCAGGTGCATATTTTATTACCGAGTCCAATTTTCTTTATTTTGTACACCAACCTCTTGTGTGAAACCGTATCAAAAACCTTTGCAAAATCTAAGGCTGACTCCATAGAGGGGGCAGCAGGGCTGAGGCTGCGCGATTTCATGCCCATGCAGGCGAGCCAGCAGGGGCGATCGGGATGCAGGGAGAGACTGAGGGAGGCGGGGCAGTGACGTCGATGGGCCAATCGCCCACGACGTACTGACGTCAACGTCACGGTGCCAACGTCACGGCGCCGTGACGTTGACGCTGCTCTGCGCTGATTGGATGTTTTCCGCCGACAGTGCTCTGAAAAACAGCTTGGCTGTCGGCTGAAAAATCCAGCGCCTCAGCACGCCTGTGGACGCTCGCGTGAGCTCGCTCTAAAGACATCCTCATGGAGGATGCAAGGGCTCAGCGCAAGGTGCCTTATTTACTTTAATTGTTTCGAGCCGCTTATGAACTTCTTCCTCAGTTAACCAATTGTTCATTAATATGGAGGTTGTGGCTTCCTCCTGCTGCACTACTATTGAACTCTTGATTCCTCCCTGGTAAACACAGAGGCAAACAAATTGTTTAATACCCCTGCTTTTTCCTTATCTCCAATAATCTGCCTACCCATCTCACACTGAAAGGGTCCTATATTTTATTTTCTCATTTTTTTGTTATTAAGGTACTTAAAGAACTTTTTAGGGTTTACCTTACTTTCTATTGCAATTCTTTTGTCGTTATCCATTTTTGCTAATTTGATTGCCCTTTTGCAATTTTTGTTACATTCCTTATAATTCTGATACGATGTCTCCGTCCCTTCTGACTTAAAGAATCTTAACGCCTTCCTCTTCTGCTCCATTTCCTCCCCTACCTGTTTATTTAGCCACATTGGTTTTGACTTATTTCTTTTATACTTATTACCCAAGGGTATACACTGATAAGTGTGCTTTTCTAACAATCTTTTAAAGACTGACCATTTATCTTCTACATTTTCCCCTGCAAAAACATCATCCCAGATTATTACTTGTAGATTAGACCTCAGTTTATTAAAATCTGCCTTTCTAAAGTTTAAGGTCTTTGTTGAACCCAAGTAATCTGTTTTTTTGATAGTTTATTTCAAATGAGACCATGTTATGATCACTGTTACCCAAATGTTCCAGGACTTGAATATTTGTTATTACTTCTACATTGTTTGATATGACCAAATCCAGTATTGCCCCTCTCCTGGTTGGTTCCTCAATAATTTGGGTCATATAATTGTCTTTAAGAACCCCCAAAAACCTGTTTCCTTTTGTTGTAATGCTAATCTAATTTCCACAGTCTATGTCTGGATAATTAAAATTCCCCATTATGCAAACATGACCCAGTTTTGATGCCTTCTCCAATTGCAAAAGTATTTTAGCTTCCTCAAACTCACAGATATTTGGTGGTTTATAGCATATCCCTACAAACATTTTCATTATACTTTTACCTCCACTGCTAATTTCTATCCACAAGGTCTCTACATTGTCATCATTCCCTTCATAAACATCTTCCCTTATAATAGGTTTTAGATCCTGTTTAATATATAAAAATACTGCACCTCCCCTTCTATTTGTTCGATTCTTCCGAAAAAAGGAATAGCCCTCTATATTAACTGTAAAAGTCATGAGTTTCATCCCACCATGTTTCAGTAATGCCTATGATATCATACTTCTCCCTTGCAGCTATTAATTCATAAGTTCAGAATAGTCAAGTCTGTTAGCCGTGGTCTGGGGTTGAAGAGGTCAGAATGGTTGAAGTCCGAATAGCCATGGTCTGGGGTTGGAGAGGTTAGAATCGTGGTTGTCCATATAGCCGTGTCTGGGTTGCAGATATTCGCAGAATCGAGGGTAAGCCGGGGTCAGTATCCAGAGGGGTTCCAAAGTCAATCTTGGTCGGTACACGAAAAGGTTAACTGCAAGAGAACACAGGGCAGGGAGCAAGGCACAACAGACACAGGAGCTCAAGGCTACAACATGTTATGCGCAGCAATGTGTGAAAGGAACTGCAGGGTATTTAACAGGAACAGGAACCAGTAGCAAAGGGGGCAGAGTGAAGGCACGGCCTCCGTGGAGGCAAGGATTGGCTGCAGGAGACAAGTGGGCTAAATGAGTACCCGCAACTGGGGAGCGGTGCATGTCATCAGGTGTGCGAGGGGGCAGAGCTAAGCTCCGTGGCACACTATAAGAGCTGCACGTGCGCGCGCCCGCTGGTGCCAGAGCGGAGGTCTGAGATAAGACAGGTAAGGAGGGAACACATCGCAAAGGACGTGTTCCCCGATTCCTTACAAGGTAGAAATTACCATGACAATGGCAACGGATAATGTCACGCAGTCACGTCGCCGTAGCCGGGACTATAAGCGTGGCCTTAGGTATTTGAGTGGGTAGTTACACCACTTTTAGAAGCTGCAAAGTGCTCCAAAGGATTAGTTTGATTGGAACTGAATCCGTCTCTTTGAACCACCTCTTGGAACTGGCTGGACTTTTCCTTTTTGGATTTCATGTTACACTCTAGTCACTTATATTTCATTTTACGATTGTTCATATTACTGTTAATTAGTTTCAACCTACTAATTTTCCACATGAATTTATTTTAGCAGAGTATATATATTTATATATACTAGTTATATAACACTATATATTTTTGCAGATTTAGTCACTAATATTTAATTTTAACTATCTAGCGCTATTTCTTGTGTGTTTTTTCTGTGTATATATATATATATATGTAACCCTGTTTCCCCCACCCAGTCTCACATAGGGCCTCTCTGTGGGAAACTTACTCCTGTTACATGGCTTAGTGTGATGCATACCTGCTGGTAACAGGGGGCCCTGGGTTTCCCGCATGGTGGTAAATGGGAATAACAGGACAGGCTTCTGGTGTCTTGCCCGAATAGTACTCACAGGTGCAGCGCCTCCATCTCATGCAGCCCCATGCTGTATGGGGTGAAGTCTCTGCAGAAGAATAACGTCCCCCTCCTCCCAATAGACTTCATTCTTAGGCAGTAGGTATATAAAACTCAGGATACTTTATTTGGGTTCTTTTTTCAGCAGCCACAGGTTGATAGCAATAGAAGGGTCTTCACCCTCAGGATGTCCCTGGATCCACTCCCAGCCAAAGGGCACCAAGAGTGGTCCTTGCTCTTCCCTTATCCCCTTGTGGGATAAGAGGTATTGATTTCCCTCACCGCTCCCCAGAGGGAGGGCCACAAGCCTGCCAGAGCACTGCCAGCTTAGTTGGGTAAACCTTGCTCCTCTCACGGTAGAGGCAGACTGACTAAATCAGGAAGTACAATACATAAAGTACAGATCCAGTAACCACCACCCCTTTGTCTCTAATTGGACATAAGGCCTGATGACACTACCTTCTCTGACTCACTGCACTGCATATGTGGGGAAAACCCATGATTACTCCTGGAAACCTACCCTTACTAGGCATTACTACCAGGAGGAGGACATAATAATTGCCCAAAACTACCCAGGGCTACACTCTCCCTCTTGTGGAATCCAATTGTCCCACTTGGGCCAAATTTGCTGGGCCATCCTGCAGGTGAGCAACCTGTGCAAAACACAAAATGACATTTGATTACTTCACAGAGTCATACATTGCAGGTTATACACCCACCCACCTTGGATGGTGAAACAAAACAGGGATACTCCCAACATGGAGACCCATTACTAATAATAGTGCCGGGGATCTGGCTTGCGCACTTCCCTTCCATTATGAACTATTACTTTAATGGAATGGGACAGAAGAGGGCCATTTTCAGGATGATACACCACCTTGTGTATAAATATCCCTCTCCCCATACTCCAAACTCTCATTAGGTAGCACATTTTCTCTTCTGTGTGATATACAGAATGACTACTTTTAGAATGCAAGTAGTCCTGTACTGCCTCTCTGAGCAAGGACTCATGTTGTTCCTCTATTTTGAGCATTATGGGCTCAGGCACATAGGGATAAGTGAACCCGTGTGATTGATGATAGCGGGCCACTATAACTCTATCTGCTCTACTCAATTTAGTGAGCTCTCTATCTACAGCTGTACCTGGCAGTACCCAGGACAATGGTTCCTCAGGGGCAAATTCATCGTACAAGATGGACGGACCCTTAGGGATCACAATTCCCTGCTTTATTCCTCTCAGCCTTCTAGCTAACTCATCGGCAGGCTCTTTCTCAGAATACAGCAAATATCCTATAATCACTCCTAGGAAGAAACTGGTGCTACTAAATGAATGCAAGCATGTCCTACAAAAAGTCCAGAAACATATAGTACAGTCAGAAATGAATAAAGCACTCCTCCGTCCAATATCCCTCTAATAAATGATGTAGTAATGTAAGACACCCCACTTGAACCGTGCCACGTGACTATCCACGGGTAGGGGCTAAAAGTGGTTAGGAGGAATGAATAGCAGTAGTACCGCCGTGTCCCCTAGTGAGGAACCACAAGCTAAGTATACCGCTACCCTCCGCCACTGCCCTCCTACACCCGGTGTCACCCACGGACAAGGGATCCTCACTGCGGAGGTAGGGGAAGGGAGAATAAGTTGAATAGACACTCACAGTCTTGACTCGCCAGGACTCCGGTCAGTAATGACGTCGGTGAACTTTGAACCGGAAGAGGAAATCAGCGTGCTCCAGCCCAGGGTATAACGAGCAAAAATAGAAAGTAGTAAGGCGGTTCACTGCTGCCGCCGGGGTATGAATAGATCCACACGCAGTAAAATAAAGGTTAGATTTAACTTGTGACATACATAGGCAACACCACAAAAAAATCTGCCCACAAGGACGAACTCTGACGCGTTTCGTCCCACCAGGGACTTTGTCAAAGAGTATCCAGCACTGTGCCCGGTGATGCATAATAGTGCGCCCCTGTTCATATGATTGGTTATAGGCAAATTGAAACAGGGTGACCAAAAGCACACCTGATACTAATAAACCCATAACAAGTAATCATAGCGCTATTGTGAACACTATCATGCCCACTATTAAACATCACCAAGGCACACAGTTGTTACAACAAGACACTAAACGACACAGAATAATTAAAAACCAAACACTAAGTACTCATGTACTAATAGTCCAAATATGCAAACTAGACAACAAGTGCCAGTTACACAGCATAGCCGAGAGCGAACACTATATCCTAAATAACTCCATATTAAAAACCTACTAATAACAAACACACGGTAGTAATATTATAACTCATTATAAAAAACAGTTTATACTAATGGGAAAACACACTCTCATCAATGTCAATGTAATGAAATTCATGCACACATAATAAATCCGTAATCTAAATGCTCATATATAACACAATATAATACAAATAAATAAAAACGAA
Organism: Ascaphus truei; assembly: GCA_036426205.1. Taxonomy (NCBI): domain Eukaryota; kingdom Metazoa; phylum Chordata; class Amphibia; order Anura; family Ascaphidae; genus Ascaphus; species Ascaphus truei. The sequence continues at coordinate 158,519 of WSYH01000453.1, forward strand.
TAAGCTATAATTAAAAATATAATATATTGAACATCGTGAATATCATAATAAATAATTGCTCTAATAATACCAACAATATTAAAGTAACTAATATAACAAAAAGTGCTTAAGATCCCATCAATATTCATACCCGTGGGATCCAATGTGTTTAAGGCATAATCCAAAAATTTCTCTTGTATTCAATTTGTTCAATCTATCTCCCTCTTAAATGAACTAATACATGTTCCAAAGCGGAGAAGGAAAAGTTGGAAATGTCACCAGATCTACACTTAGAAAATGCCTGACACAGGATGTAACAAATCTTTTTTCAAAATATGTCTGATAGTTCCTGTATCCTAACTCTTACAGGTCTGATTGTACGTCCAATGTAGGACTTTTTACAGCCACACTGCAAAAGATATATAACGTAGTTAGTACTGTATGGCAATTCATGAAGCTATTCATATGCAGATTACCCTCACCGGTAGTGATTTTTTTCAAAGGTCTTGCATATTTACAGATTGAACACCATCACAGGGAAAAAAACCTTTAGGAAAATAACACTTAGTTGTTTTTTATCAAATTTTGCAGTTTATAGACTGGATGACTGATGGTTACCTATAGTTTTTTGTTTTTTTGTAATAATCTTGGTCCCCCCCCCTGTACCATGGAAGCGATATCATGGTCTAAGTAAGTACATTCCAGTTGTTTTTGATTATTTCTGTAATACACTTTGATTGTCTATTTAATACTACTGAATAAAAGATGGACATAGTGAATTGTCTTCATGAACATAGCGTTTTTTTTTGTTATTACTTTTCGACTTTATGATCTCCCTCCCTATCCAAAGACTCTGCATATTTAAATGCTTTACTTATGTCTACTTTGAAAAAAAAAAAAAAAAAAACAAACCTCTCCTCCCCCGGCTCCCCCCCCACCCACCCCTCAAAACCCTCCCTTTCCCCACCCCCCCGCCCCCCCCTCCCCCGCACCCCCCCCCCCCCCCTCACGTCCCCCCAACCCCCCCCCTCTCACCCACCTTCCCGCCCTCCCCTCCCACCCCCCCCTCCCCCCCATCCCGCTCTCCCTCTCCCATGCTTACATCTTAATGTACTACTTCTAACTTCTTTATAACCTCTATCTGTAAAGTTTTTAATACAATCATTTCACATTGATCGTTTCAGAAAATAATATCATTTTTTGAAACATTCCTCTTATAGGCCGAAGGACAACTGAGGCCTTAGGTATGTCTCCTAATAAGGGCTGGTGGATGGCAACTTGTAGGCACAGGAAACAGAGAGTTTTTGTCATACTGTGTTTATGATAATATCCGTCGTTATATCTTCTTATTATATCTATAGAAAAGTGTCCCTAATCTCAAATAAATATATGTGATGACAATATTCACTTGTGTACTAATGTGAAAATGTAAATATAACATTAGGGTTAAGTGTATATAAAAGTGCTCAAGGGAATCTAAATCTTCCATCCTCACAACCAAAATCAAATCATCAATAAAGCGCCAATAAAAAATAATGTGACTCCGAAATAAATTAGAATCGTGATAGATGTGACGTGCCTCCCAGAAACCCATAAAAAGATTAGCATAAGATGGCGCAAATGAAGAACCCATAGCAGTGCCTAATTTTTGAAGAAAATAACGTGAATCAAACATAAAATAATTGTGCGTAAGTAGACATGTGACAGCTTCTACTAAAAAAGTGCTCAAAGTGACCGATAAATTATTATTTATTATTATTTATTATTTATAAAATATTTTACCAGGAAGTAATACATTGAGAGTTACCTCTCGTTTTCAAGTATGTCCTGGGCACAGAGTAAAACAAAATAATACATGGTTACAAATACAGTTACATAAATGAACAAGGTATACATTAAATACAAGACATTGCATGCACAGTTAAAGAAAATATATATTAGTATGAAACAGTTACAGACCAGATTAAAGTGTGAGACAGCCTTAGATTTGAAAGAATTTAAGCTGGTGGTGGATATGAGAGTCTCTGGTAGGTTGTTCCAGTTTTGGGGTGCACGGAAGGAGAAGGAGGAACGTCCAGATACTTTGTTGAGTCTTGGGACCATGAATAGTCTTTTGGAGTCTGATCTCAGGTGATAGGTACTGCATGTGGTAGGGGTGAGGAGCTTGTTCAGGTAGCTGGGTAGCTTGCCCAGAAAGTATTTGAGGGTGAGACAGGAAAGGTGAACTTTGCGCCTAGACTCTAGTGATGACCAATCTAGTTCTTTGAGCATTTCGCAGTGATGTGTGTTGTAGTTGCATTGGAGAACAAAACGACAAATTGAATTGTAGAGGGTGTCAAGTTTGCTAAGGTGGGTTTGAGGAGCCGAGCCATATACTATGTCTCCATAGTCAATAATTGGCATTAGCATCTGCTGTGCAATACGCTTTCTGACCAGGAGACTTAGGGAGGATTTGTTCCTGTAAAGTACCCCTAGTTTGGCATAGGTCTTGGTTGTCAGGGTATCAATGTGCATCCCGAATGTTAAGTGGGAGTCAAACCATAAGCCCAGGTATTTAAAACTAGTGACAGGTGTTAGGGTGGTTTTAGCGTTGGTTCTAATCAGGAGCTCAGTCACTGGAAGCTTTACAAATTTAGTCTTGGTCCCAAATACCATTGTTACAGTCTTGTCAGTGTTTAAAAACAGTTTGTTTTGGGAAATCCAGTTTTCGAGTCTCAAAAAGTCAGACTGAAGTATGTGTTGAAGGTCAGAGAGGCTATGGCTGTGTGCATACAGGATTGTGTCATCTGCATACATGTGTATTGAGGCTTCCTTACAAGCTGTGGGAAGATCATTAATGAACACTGAGAAGAGTAGGGGCCCCAGAACAGAGCCTTGCGGGACACCACAGGTGATATCCAGGGGGTTGGAGTTAGAGCCTGAGATGGACACATGTTGGGATCTTCCTGATAGGTAGGACTGAAACCAGTTTAAAGCATGTTTCCCTATTCCAGAGCTCTGGAGTTTGTTAAGCAGGATAACATGATCAACTGTGTCAAAAGCCTTTGCAAAATCTAGGAATACTGCACCAGTGAGTTGTCCCCGTTCCATTCCACACTGGATTTCATTGCAAACTTTTAGCAGGGTAGTTACGGTGGAGTGTTTGGGACGAAACCCAGACTGGAATTGGCTAGGGAAATTTGTCTTGGTGTAGAAATCGCTTAATTGGGAGTGGACACATTTTTCCATAACTTTGGATAGAATTGGGAGAAGTGAGATTGGCCTGTAGTTTGAGACAGTGTTTTTGTCCCCACTTTTGAAGATTGGGACAACTCTGGCAGTTTTCCAGGTCTTAGGGATATGGCCTCCAGACAGGATAGAGTTGACTATGGATGCAATTGGTTTGGCAATGGCTGGGGCACCAAGTCGTAGGAACCTAGATTGTAGTAAGTCGGGTCCACATTGGCTGCTTAGTTTTAGTTTGAGGAGCGCTTGTGTAATCTCCTCTTCAGATACTGGGCTAAATTGAAAATTGTGGGCAGTGTTGGGAGGGGGTGGGACTATAGGGGTACTCCCAGGATGAGATTCAGGTTTGGGGTTTGTGCTGCGTTTCGCTAATAAGTTAGTGGCACACCCCACAAAGTAATCATTGAATGCATTTGCAATGTCAGTGGGGTTTGTCAGAATAATATCCCCCTTAGTGATATTACTTGGTTGTTGATGGTTAGGAGCCTGGAATATATTGTTGATAACCTTCCAGAAGTTAGCTGGGTTTGATGTATTTTGGTGGAGATTGTCAAAGTAATATTGTGCTTTTGCATACCTTGTTTGCCTTGTGCACACATTCCGCAGGCATCTGTAGTGATTGAGATCCTTGGTAGTGCCAGTTACTTTGTAGCTTTTCCACAAGGCATCCCTGAACTGGTAGAGTGCTATAAGGTCAGGTGTAACCCATGGAAGGTGGGCCCCCCGTACCCTTATTTTGCGTAGTGGAGCATGGGTATCGCAGAGTTTTAAGAACTCGGATTGGAAATAGTCGAGCGCAGAATCAGGGTCGGGAATTAAATCGATTCTGTGCCATGGGCAGTTGATAAGGTCATCCAGAAACTGTTGTGGGTTAAAGTTTTTAAATGTTCTAGTGAGGAGAACTTTAGGGCTTGAATGGGGCGGTTTAATTTTCCTTACACAGTACACTATTGCATGGTCACTGAAAATATCAGGAAGGATGCCAGAGGATTGGATTCTGCTGGGGTTTGAGGAGAGAATCCAGTCTAGCAAGGAATGGTTATGCGACTTCAGGTTTATTCGTGTGGGTTGGGAAATGAGTTGCGATAGGTTAAGTGACTTGAGTTGTATCTGGATTTTGTGGTTTTTAGGGTCAAGCCAATTGAAGTTGAAATCCCCTAGAACTAGCAGCTCACTCTTCTCATTCAGAGAGGAAATGGAGGCAAGAAATTGGGTGATATCAGTCAAGGATTGTAGAGGGGCTTTAGGGGGGCGGTAGATGCCAGCAAGCAAGATGGGCTTAGAAAAGGGGAGGCAGATTTTGCCAACTAGAGTTTCAAAAGAGGGTGGACTTGGTGGGCAATGTAACAGTGTAAATTGTAAGGTGTCTGCAATATAAAATAACACCCCTCCTCCTCTCTTTGACCTATCTCTCCTAAAAATGGAGTATCCCTGAATGGCGATATTTGCATCAGGGATTTTAGAGGATAGCCATGTTTCTGTAAGAACGATGGCTTTGGGTTTATGCATTAGGCACCATGCCCTTAGTTCATCCAGTTTGGGCAGCAGGCTCCGGATGTTTATATGGGCGACAGATAGCCCTTTTTGGAATTTAAAGGTGGAATTCTCAGGGGCATGGGACAGAGCTGAAATGGGAGGACCTGGGTTAGTTTCAACATCACCTGCTAGAGAGAGTAATAGTATGAGTAGAAATTTGGGTAGTTGTTTGCAAGTTGTAAATTTGTGGTGTTTTCCATTAGAGTGAGCAGTGGTTGGTGTGCTGGTTTTTAGAGTTCTCCACCAACATTCAGTCGATAGTGCAAGGCTTTTGAGTAGTCCAGGGTGTATGGTGATGTTGGGTGTGGGCCAGGATGGAGGAGTTTGTAGTGGATAGAGGGAGTAACATCTCCATGAGGCCAGGAGAAAGAAAAAAGTTAGAAGACATAGCAGGTTCATGATGCCAGAGGTAGGCAGTGCTGCAAGGAGCTGTTGTGAGCAGAGTGAGTGTGTGCAGACTAAACAGCAGGGGTGGGCCTGTACCTTTTCAAGTGTTTTGCTGCATTGCAATTCTAGGGTCAATTCAGGGTTTCAGTGTTTTGTGCAGTCAGTTTTGGGAGAGGCTGCAGTGAAAGAAGTTGTAAAGGGGTGGGGGCTTAAACTATGCAGGCTAACAAGCATGGGATCATAGTGTGATCTGAATAGCTTACCGTTTGTTGTCTTGAGTAAAAGAGTGTGCAGTAGATCCAGTCCCCAGTCACCTCTAGTCAAACTGTAGTCTAACTGTAGTTTTTATCACTTAAAAAGCTCACTTTAAATGCCTCACTATCTAATGCAGTTCCTGCCCAATGCAGCTAAGGTGTTAGTATTATACACAAAAAACAGTCACATGACCCTCCCCCTCCCCAATCAGTCAGCTTGTTCCATTTGGTCAATTAACAGCACAGAGTTAAGAGGAAAAAAAAAAAAAAAAACTTTTTACATTCAAACATACTAACTTATATATCAATTCAACAAGGCCAGATTCAGTCTTATACACAGGGTTTCAACATCAGGAACATACTTATATATCAATTCAACAAGGCCAGATTCAGTCTTATACACAGGGTTTCAACATCAGGAACATACTTATATATCAATTCAACAAAGCCAGATTCAGTCTTATACACAGGGTTTCAACATCAGGAACATACTTATATATCAATTCAACAAGGCCAGATTCAGTCTTATACACAGGGTTTCAACATCAGGATTAGATAAACCTAAAAAGTGTTCAAGTGCCTGAATACCCTGTTCATGTGTGATAATGGAATACAGGGAGGTCACATCTTTTTCATGTATTTTTTGTTGTATAATCAACTCCATTAACCTTACTGAGCATTGGTCTAAGACCTTGATCCAATCTTGCTCAAACTGTCTATTGACAAAACCAAATGTTGGTACTTTCTTGACCCGAAGACCTCTGGGGATCCTGTTAGTGTTGATATAATTTTCTAATGTCGTAATGTCCCACCAGAGTCTTATGTCCTGTACAAGTAGTTTCTGCAATCTCACAAAGTGGTTAGTTAAATCAGATGGTTCGTCACATATAAGCTCTTTCTCCTCTCCAAACACATGAGAAGCTTTTTTGGCCCGTTTACTGTTGTTAACAGCTCCATAAGTGTATGTCCGTTGTGCAACATGATGTGTAGAATTGTCTTCCTCATCCATAGTTAGTAGAATCTAATCCGTGGTTTAAAACTCAAATGCTGATCAATAAGTAAAAATATATAGGTACAGTATACCGTGTATGAGTAGAACAAAAAAATTCAAATCCAATATAAAAGATTTGTAACTTTATAATAGGAATATGTATTGCACTTCAAAAATAAATGTACTAAAAATTCTCCATAAGCAACCAAAATGCGTGTTCATACCCCAAACGGAAAAAACTTGGATATATTTAGTATAAAATCACTTTTTCCAAGTTGTTGATTGTAGAGCTGCGTTCCAATGAGCAACCAGTCAAATATACACAGACAGCAAATATCCTAGAATCACTCCTAGGAAGAAACTGGTGCTACTAAATGAATGCAAGCATGTCCTACAAAAAGTCCAGAAACATATAGTACAGTCAGAAATGAATAAAGCACTCCTCCGTCCAATGTCCCTCTAATAAATGATGTAGTAATGTAAGACACCCCACTTGAACCGTGCCACGTGACTATCCACGGGTAGGGGCTAAAAGTGGTAAGGAGGAATGAATAGCAGTAGTACCGCCGTGTCCCCTATTGAGGAACCACAAGCTAAGTATACCGCTACCCTCCGCCACTGCCCTCCTACACCAGGTGTCACCCACGGACAAGGGATCCTCACTGCGGAGGTAGGGGAAGGGAGAATAAGTTGAATAGACACTCACAGTCTTGACTCGCCGGGACTCCGGTCAGTAATGACGTCGGTGAACTTTGAACCGGAAGAGGAAATCAGCGTGCTCCAGCCCAGGGTATAACGAGCAAAAATAGAAAGTAGTAAGGGGGTTCATTGCTGCCGCCGGGGTATGAATAGATCCACACGCAGTAAAATAAAGGTTAGTTTATTGGTGCATAATACACAAAAAAATCTGCCACAGAGCGAACTCTGACGCGTTTCGTCCCACCAGGGACTTTGTCAAAGAGTATCCAGCACTGTGCCCGGTGATGCATATATAGTGCGCCCCTGTCATATGATTGGTTAATAGGCAAATTGAAACAGGGTGAACAAAAGCACACCTGATGACTAATAAACCCATAATACAAGTAATCATAGCGCTATTGTGAACACTATCAGTGCCCACTATTAAACATCACCAAGGCACACAGTTGTTACAACAAGACACTAAACGACACAGAATATAATTAAAAACCAAACAAAACTAAGTACTCATGTCTAATAGTACAAATATGCAAACATAGACAACAAGTGCCAGTTACACAGTAGCAGAGCGAGCAACACTTATATCCTAAATAACTCCATATTTAAAAACCTACTAATAACACACACGGTAGTAATATTATAACATCATTATAAAAAACAGTTTATACTAATGGGAAAACACTCTACATCAATGTCAATGTAAATGAAATTCATGCCAACAATAATTAAATCCTGTAATCTAAATGCTCATATATATAACACATATATAATACAAATAAATCAAAACGAAATAAGCTATAATTAAAAATATATATATTGAACATCGTGAATAGTCATAATAAATAATTGCTCTAAATAATACCAACAATATTAAAGTAACTAATTATACTAAAAAGTGCTTAAGATCCCACTCAATATTCATACCCGTGGGATGCAATGTGTTTAAGGCATGAATATAAGTGTTGCTCGCTTTGCTACTGTGTAACTGGCACTTGTTGTCTATGTTTGCATATTTGTACTATTAGACATGAGTACTTAGTTTTGTTGAAAAGTTGGAAATGTCACCAGATCTACACTTAGAAAAATGCCTGGACACAGGATGTAACAAATCTTTTTTCAAAATATGTCTGATATGTTCCTGTATCCTAACTCTTACAGGTCTGATTGTACGTCCAATGTAGGACTTTTTACAGCCACACTGCAAAAGATATACAGTATAACGTAGTTAGTATGGCAATTCATGAAGCTATTCATATGCAGAATACCCTCACAGGTAGTGATTTTCTTCAAAGGTCTTGCATATTTACAAGTTGAACACCGTCCACAGGGAAAAAAACCTTTAGGAATAACACTTAGTTGTTTTTTATCAAGATTTGCAGTAAATAGACTGGGTGACAGATGGTTACCTATAGTTTTTGTTTTTTTGTAAATAAATCTTGGTCCCCCCTGTACCATGGAAGCGATATCATGGTCTAAGGTAAGTACATTCCAGTGTTTTTTGATTATTTCTGTAATAACATTTGATTGTCTATTATATACTGAAATAAAAGATGAACATAGTGAATTGTCTTCATGAACATAGCATTTCTTTTTGTTATTACTTTTCGACTTTATGATCTCCTCCCTATCCAAAGACTCTGCATATTTAAATGCTTTACTTATGTCTACTTCTTTATAACCTCTATCTTTAAAGTTTTTCATTATTTCACTTGATCGTTTCAGAAATATATCATTGTTTGAACATATCCTCTTTAGCCGAATGAACTGAGCCTTAGGTATGCTCCTAATAAGGGCTGGTGGATGGCAACTTGTAGCACATAGAAGAGAGTTTTTGTACTGTGGTTTACGATAAATATCCGTCTGTATCTTCTTATCTATATCTATAGAAAGTGTCATATCTAAATAATATATGTGATGAATATTCTGTGTATATGTGAAATGTAAATTATAATCATAAGTGTTAAGTGTATTAATAAAAGTGCTCAGTGAATCTAAATCTCCATCCCACACCAAAATCAAATCATCAATAAAGCGCCCTCTGGCCCTGTTACCTTAGTGCTTGCAGGACTTCCAGATATCCAGGGCGTGCAGTTCATCCAGGTAGATAGCCAGCAGGAAGATAGGTGAAGATGCGTTGCACTGCCTCAATTTCCAACTCCCAATGAGACCGGAAAAAATACAAAGTGAGCACTCAGCTGAATAACAGGTCAGGTTTATTGCAGGGTGGTGCAGCAAGGGAACAGCAAAGCCACACGAACGCACCTACGCGTTTCGTGCACGAGGCACTTTATCAAGGTGACAAACAAGTATAAAACTGCGTGATTTATACTCACCTGTACTGTGCCTCGCGCTGCCGGGTGTGACGTCATCGTCCCGCGTCGCAACGGGTCGCGGTGATTGATAAAGTGCCTCGTGCACGAAACGCGTAGGTGCGTTCGTGTGGCTTTGCTGTTCCCTTGCTGCACCACCCTGCAATAAACCTGACCTGTTATTCAGCTGAGTGCTCACTTTGTATTTTTTCCGGTCTCATTGGGAGTTGGAAATTGAGGCAGTGCAACGCATCTTCACCTATCTTCCTGCTCCGTATGGATTTAACCTGTTCGTAATCGAAAGAGAGTGGTCTGTAAGGAGATGAATGCTGGTTGCAACGGTCGGCTGTCAATGGCTTCCAACCCAACAGGGCATTTCTTGCGAATGAGGGAGATGTTGTTCCTCTCAGCAAAGCCCTGGTCAATGAAATTGCCTCCCGATCCAGAATCCACGAAAGCTAGGAGCGGTGGTGTGGAAGTCCTCGCCGGTCAGTGTAAGGGTACTGAGATCCTGGTTGGCAATGTTATCACTTTGGTAGGGGAGGTAGAAAGTGTTCCCAATGAGATTCCCCTGGATCTCACTGGGAGTGGGCGTTTCTCGACTTGTGGCGGCAATTGCGTGCATGATGTCCGGGATTGCCACAGTACAGAGGCCGGCGTTGCTTCTCACTAGAAGACAACTTATTGCCACCAAGTTGCATGGGCTACGGGATATCTGGAGGAAGCGGTTCAGCTGTGCCGGCATGGGGAAAATGGAATCTCGGAGTAACATGTCGGTGACGGGATCTTTTGGTTCTTCTCTCCTGCAATCGTTGATCAAGGCGGATACATAGGGCGATGAGTTCTTCAAGATCGGTAGGGCGTTCAAGTGCAGCGAGCTCATCCTTTAAAATCTCAGAGAGACCTTGCCAGAAGGAGGCCGACAACGCCTCGTTGTTCCATTCGGTCTCGGCGGCGAAAGTGCAGAATTCAAGGGCATATCTAGCAATGTAGCGGATTCCCTGGGACATGTGGAGAAGAGAAGAAGCAGCAGTTACCTTGCGGCCAGGCGTGTCGAAGACTCTGCGGAAGTCCCTGGTAAATAGTGCGATATCCTTAGTGAGATCCGATCTCAGTTCCCAGATGGGTGAGGCCCAGGCCAGGGCATCATCGGTGAGTAGAGTAATAATGTACGCCACCTTGGATCTTTGAGAAACAAATCGAGAAGGCATGAATTCGAACTGGATAAAACACTGCTTCAAAAAGCCCCGGCACCCATGTGGATCGCCGCCATAACGATTGGGTGTAGGGAGTCGGGGTTCCGATGTCGAGGTCATGGGTACAGAAGTTAGGGTTGCAGCAGAAGGCCCAGAAGGGACAGGACTAGGAGAAGAGGCTTGCGCCTGGTCGGCAAGAGACAGGAGGTTCTGCTGCAGGTCGGGGTTGGAGAGGTCAGAATAGTCAAAGGTACTTGCCGAGGTCGGTGTTGGAGAGGTTAGGATCGTCGTGGTACTTTGCCGAGGTCGGGATTGGAGAGGTGCGGATCGTCGTGGTATTTTGCCGAGGTCGGGATTGGAAAGATGCGGATCGTCGTGGTACTTTGCCGAGGTCGGTGTTGGAGAGGTGCGCCTGGATATCTGGAAGTCCTGCAAGCACTAAGGTAACAGGGCCAGAGCGCCCCTACATATATGCATATGTTTACCAGTGCCTCTGTTCATTTCATATTGGTTACTAGGGGGGGCTGTTATGGTGTTTCAACTGTGGTGGTCATGTGGACCCCACTAGACTCCTAGCCCGCACCTGATAATTGCCATATCATTCATGGACTTTCCATTGCTATCCAGTATTATTTACATATATTATTGAGGAACTTTGACCAATTTGGATGCATCACTTTTCTCTTGTTTCTTTTAAATTAATAACCTCCAATATCCTACCCATGTCCAAAAGATCATTGTATTGTTTCTGATACTCCTCTGTAGGATTCAATTTTAAAGGCTGATAAAGAGTTAAATCCTCAAGCTGTCTATATGCCTCTTTTTTGTATTGATCAGATGATAAGACCACCAATGCCCCGCCTTTATCTGCCTTCTTGAAGATAAATCTCTCGTCTTTTTTCAAAGCATCCAATTGTTTAATCTCCGAAATAGTGAGATTATTGTTCCTAACATTTGAAAAGGAAAAACCTTTATTGAGTAAACGAATGTCACGTTCTACCAGTTTCTCAAAGGCTGTAATATACGGACCTCTCTGAGAACTGGGACAAAAAATGGATTTTTTCTTTAAACCTGAATCATGTTTACCAAAAAATGTTTGTGTATGCATATTTGGTTTTTCACCTTGTTGAATCAACAAATCCTCCATATCAGATATCAAACAATTGTCTCTAAAATCAAATGTAACACTATCATCATTGGACGCAGAATCAATGTTATCAACATTTAAATCTATATTACACAAAGATTGTTTGTCATTAGAAGCAAAAAAAATTTTGAGGGATAATTTCCGAGTGAATTTCTGCAAATCTATCACCGTCTCAAACAGTTGAAAATTACCTGTAGGGGCAAAGCCTAACCCCCGATTAAGTAGGGACAATTGATCTATATTTAATTCTATCCCTGATAGATTGATCGCATTATCAATAGATTTATTTAAGTATATTTCTTTCGTTTGGTTCTGCCCCTTATTTCCCCGTTTTCTCTTTGATCTTCTTGTACTTTTGAGTTTTTTGAACCCTTATTAGCTATAGATATTGAATCAGATTTGAGAGGCCTAGAGAACATCAAAGCCGTTGAGGTTGATGGCTTAGGGTCAGATCTATGGGTATCAGTGTATTCCCTCCCATAATCATCGGATCTATCAAAAGACACTGAATGAGGTCTAATATCACTTTCTGATTGGTCAGAATCAAAACTTGATGTGTCTACCCTTCTGCTTTTAAGTATAGACTTATTTGGGGTACGATTATCTGATCCTTTATCATAATATTTTCTTGATGATCTTGGTCTAGACCCCTCTCTTTGGGGTGGCTTTTGCCAGCAATAAACATGGCCCCTGATGTAATCTGCTTTATCTCGTTCATATTTAATCTGCTTTTTATCACTAATACCGTTCTCAATTGATTCCAAATTCTCAAGCAGAGTAACATCGTTTCTAATAAATTGATCCCTTTGCTCAAATGGTTTCAATTTACTCTGAAAGGATGTAATCTCCACATTTAACAACTCTTTTTCATGTCTCCGCTGCTGGAACCGATTCTGGGACCACAGATAAGGCTCACGGCTGACATACACCTCCAAATTTTCCACCTCCGTCAAGGTTCCTTGGGGGACATTCATAGGAGCCACGACAGTTGGAAAGGGATCTACTGCCCATAAGTAGAAGATCCCGCACCTCGGACACCGGACAGTGGTGCTTGGCTCAGGCCCAGGAAGTCTGAATTGCAGGCACAGACACCTGAGGTATTCTCTGCCTCCCACCTCCACCACCAGGAAGCTTCCTGGGAGTTAGTAAGTGGTGACATGGCACGTTGCAACACTGCAAGCTGTATGTATCATAGATAACATTGGAGCTCGACAATGTGCTCTGTCTTGATCGCCTGCTCTACAAGACTGAAGGTGTGGAAGATCACATCTGGCTCCTCCTATCACTCGAGTAGTACCTCGTGTTTGGCTCTCATCATGCCCCCTCCCTCTGGTGGAAACTAGAGGAGGGGCACTTGGCATCTCTGCGTGACGTGGACTCTGTGTTGATCAAGTCACAGCACAGGGGGGCGTGGCTCCTGCTTTCACGCCACTTCCCTCTTTCAGGTAGGGCATTGGCTTTCGCACCAAACCCAGATAAATCTTTGCACACATCTTTCTTGCAGCCTGAATGCACGCAGCATGTGCGCCATTCAGACCCGGCAGGAACCGCCATTTTAACTTCTTAGCACCGCGCGGGGCACTATAACATACAGAATCCGCCATCTTAGTTGAACCCATGGTGTTCACTGTAGCGCAACCCTCACTGCTTATAGGGGGACTCACTCTTCGGTGACCACTGCACTCCATTTCAGCTACTAACCAGTGATAATCAGCATACCCCAGGCTAGGCAAAATTCTTTCTCTGTACACTGCACACGATGACAGTCCAGTCCAGTCAAGTGCTCTCTGGTGATAGACTGGCTGCTGGCTAGTAGTGCTTTTGGGGGTCTTCTCCCCCGCAGCATGGGCGTCCCTCCTATTGGCTGCCAGTACCGCAGGCCCTCTCCAAAAGTTGCTGACCCACGTTACCCAGTTTACTTCCTTCAGGCATCCTACGATCACTCGTCTCAGGGAACTAGAACAGCTATAGCTCAGCTGCCAACTCTGTTCACCCCTCCTATTGTGTGTGTGTGTTAAATCTGCCTGGCCTGTGTTTCTGAGTGCTGAGTGCTCTGCGTTTAAAGGTCCCGATCACGTGATCGCGGCCTGTAAACCAAGCAGAGCAGAGGGATACCGGCACACCCTAAAGGGGCCTGTATCTCGGGGGGCACGGGGTCCCCAGACCTGAGCAGTTCAATTGCAAGCGTTGAAAAGTCCACTGCACACCTTCCCTACGCGTTTCATCTGATTAACAGACTTCTTCAGGGGATTCCATACATAACATTCCAATCCACACAGTACATTGCATTTACATTGTATAAATGATGCATAAAATCTATGCACCATATACATTCTGCAAATGAATGTTAACAATATAATTGCAAGCTACTCTACCAGTAAATACAAACACTACCAAACAAGTCAACTATTTTAACCAATGAAGTAAACAAAAATCAATATATACTGTAAGTACCAACCAGAAAACACAATTTAAAACCAAAGCTAACCCTTACAATACCAAGGATTACATCTATATAATTGTAAAAAACATTATACATTATACACAGCATTGCAATAAACAACATACATGATGAACAATACAGTACATCCCCTGTATTTCCCTGCCTTCAGTGTAATCTGTTTAAAGCCCCCTCCCCCCTAATGTTTCTGTTAAACAGATTACACTGAAGGCAGACAGATGTTTCTGTTACCAGTAAATCTCCCTCCCTGCATTGTTGTCAGTGCAGTGTATGTAAATGTGGGGAGGGGGGGACCCAATGTGCATACTTTGAGGTCTAACCATCCTCACCCCCTACCCACATACCGTTACACCCCCCCCCCCATCCTGGCCATGGCCCCTCCGCTTCTGCAAAACAGACACAAAAAATTAAAACATACAAAGTAATGTCCCCTAACCCCTTCATGACTGTAGCGGTTAAGCCACTGTACAAATTCATGGGTGAGGGTGGGTATCGGGCCTGTGTGGCTTAACCCCTTAATCACCTTTGCAGTTATTATCTGATAAGGTGTTTAAGGGGTTAATTGATATCTGAATGTAATTGCAATGTATTGGCTTTTGATTTTTGTTTACTTGGTTGATTCATTTGCAGAATGTATATGGTGCATAGATTTTATGCATCATATATATTGGAATGTGAGGTTTTTCATTGGTTTGTGATGATATACAGTAGATTGTGAGATCAGTTAGGATTTTTAAAGGAAATTGATTTTAATGTAGTGTCTGTATAGAGAAGTGTTTGGTTGTAGGGCAGTATGCTTTTGATAACCCTTCTACATTTATTTGTACTGTATATTGGTTTATCATGGGTATGTATATAACGTGTGTATATATATACTGTATATCTCTCTCTCTCTCTCTCTCTCTCTCTCTCTCTCTCTTTCTCTCTGTCTCTCTGTATATATTTACAGTATATATATATAGTTGCATGATGAAGCCACAGTACAAATTCATGGCTGAGGGTGGGTATCGTGCCTGTGTGGCTTAACCCCTTAATCACCTTTGCGGTTATTATCCGATAAGGTGTTTAAGGGGTTAATTGATATCTGAATGTACTTGCAATGTATTGGCTTGGTATTGGCTATGTCTTGTGTGGGCAAGAGAAGGAAGGAAGGCGCTGGCGACGGACACTTCGTATTGATGAGGTCAGTAGTACTTTATTTATTTGTATATGCTAGTTAATGTTTTTAATAATGGGCAATTAATCTATTATCCATATCTGGATAATAGTTATTTTGCACATTATTGTACTGTAGGTGTTGGGGGGGAGGGTGTATGTATTGAATGTATAGGCCAGGTTTATTTTTTTTACATTCAGGGTTTGATTCCGTGGTTCTGCGTGGGGCCTATGGAGACCACCTCCGGGTATTCTCGGGTATCCCAAGGGTATCAGGCTGGTGGTTCCACGGGTGACACATGCGGGGATGATGATGTGTGGTCCCACTTCTGTGGGGGCACCGCGGACCCGTAGTCTGCGGGGATGACGATGTGTGGTCCCACTTCTGTGGGGGCACCGCGGACCCATAGTGAGCACCCGTGAGTTCCCCAGACCCCCGAGGGAACCACCCGAGGCCCTGCAGACACCTGTGGGTTTGACCCGGGGCTCCCAGACATCCTTGGGCCTACCGTGGGGAACCAATTGTGGCCCACAGTGACCCAAGGAGACCACCTGGGTGCCATGGTGCTGGCAGGATCCACCAGCAGGCCTCCAGAACCTGTGTAAAAAGGGCTGCTGGTAAACTGTAGGTCTGTCCAGGTGCCCTGCCAGCCCACCGGGGACTAGCGTGGGGCTGCGTTATGAACCCTGTATGTAAAAGGATAAATCTTGTATTTATGGGGGGGGCACAGGGGGTGGGTAATGTATTTAATAAATATAATGCTGTTTATTGTGGGTCATTGTACTGTTTTTATTGTGGGTACTGGGGGTGGGGTGTTTCCCCAACGGTATGTGGGTAGGCCTCCCTTGTGGGTACTGACAGGGTGGTTAGGCCTCACGGGGGGGGTTAGTGTGGGAGGGTATGTAGGCATCCCGAGTGGTGGGTGAGGGTGGGTTAATCCCTTCATGACTGTAGCGGTTAATAACCGCTATGGTGATTAAGGGGTTAGGGGACATTACTTTGGATGTTTTAATTTTTGTCTCTGTTTTGCAGAAGCGGAGGGGCCATGGCCAGGATGGGGGGGGGGGGGTAACGGTATGTGGGTAGGGGATGAGGGTTGTTAGACCTCACAGTATGCACATTGGGTCCCCCCCCCCTCCCCACATTTACATACACTGCACTGACAGCAATGCAGGGAGGGAGATTTATTGTAACAGAAACATATCTCTGCCTTCAGTGTAATCTGTTTAAAGCCCCCTCCCCCCTAATGTTTGTTTCTGTTAAATCTCTCTGCCTTCAGTGTAATCTGTTTAACAGAAACATTAGTGGGGAGGGGGCTTTACATCTCTCTGCCTTCAGTGTAATCTGTTTAACAGAAACATTAGGGGGGAGGGGGCTTTAAACAGATTACACTGAAGGCAGGTAGATACAGGGGATGTACTGTATTGTTCATCATGTATGTTGTTTATTGCAATGCTGTGTATAATGTATAAGGTTTTTTACAATTAGATAGATGTAATCCTTGGTATTGTAAGGGTTGGCTTTGGTTTTAAATTGTGTTTTCTGGTTGGTACTTACAGTATATATTGATTTTTGTTTACTTAATTGGTTAAAATAGTTGACATGTTTGGAAGTGTTTGTATTTACTGGTACAGTAGCTTGCAATTATATTGTTAACATTCATTTGCAGAATGT
Organism: Ascaphus truei; assembly: GCA_036426205.1. Taxonomy (NCBI): domain Eukaryota; kingdom Metazoa; phylum Chordata; class Amphibia; order Anura; family Ascaphidae; genus Ascaphus; species Ascaphus truei. The sequence continues at coordinate 175,533 of WSYH01000453.1, forward strand.
ATATGGTGCATAGATTTTATGCATCATTTATACAATGTAAATGCAATGTACTCTGTGGATTGGAATCTTATGTTTTATATTGTAAGATCAATTAGGATTATTAAATGGATTATTATTATTGTCTGTATAGAGAAGCGTTATTTGTAGGACAGTATGATTTTGATAACCATTCTACATGTATTTGTATATTGGTTCATCATGTGTGTGTACTGTATATACTGTGTGTATATATATACAGGGGCTTGGGGGAGAAAGGATGTGACGTCATTAAAAACCTGTCACGTGGTACGGTAGCCAATCAGAGCGTGGGCACTCTGATTGGCTACCGTACCACGTGACAGGTTTTCATTGACGTCACATCCTTTCTCCCCCAAGCCCCTGACACATGGTATACCAGAGCCAATCAGAGTTAATAACCGCTATGGTGATTAAGGGGTTAGGGGACATTGACCTTGATAAAGTACACTTAGTACGAAACGCGTAGGTGCGTTTACCTGTCCGTTCCCTGTGTGGTTATCAGCATGCAATAAACCTAACACCATTTTTTCATTCTTGGAGTGGCCTGGCTGTTTCTTTTTCCTGATTGATACTCTCAGGATCCCCTGGCAGTGTGCCATCAACGCTCTCTACTCCTTTGGATCTTCACAAGATGGACCGCACGCCGCCAACGACACGAGTGCCCCCCTGGTAGTACAGGTAAAGAGCCATAGTGCCTTTTATTTATTCCTGCTTACCATGGTCATTGACCACTTATTCCTATAACACTGGTTGGGTTTGCAATACTGTAATCCAGCGAGGGTCTGGCTGACTCCACGTCTGTCCCACCAGTTATCAATCAACTTTATTGGGGGCACTCCATCGTTGTTAAGGTTAACCCATTGTGGACCTAAATAATACTGGATGTCCAACAAGGACTGGTCACAATTGAGAGCATCACACCCATCCTGTTTCTATGTAAAGCCCCCTCCCCCCTAATGTATGTTTCTGTTAAATCTCTCTGCCTTCAGTGTAATCTGTTTAACAGAAACATTAGGGGGGAGGGGGCTTTAAATCTCTCTGCCTTCAGTGTAATCTGTTTAACAGAAACATTAGGGGGGAGGGGGCTTTAAACAGATTACACTGAAGGCAGGGAGATACAGGGGATGTACTGTATTGTTCATCATGTATGTTGTTTATTGCAATGCTGTGTATAATGTATAAGTTTTTTTACAATTAGATAGATGTAATCCTTGGTATTGTAAGGGTTAGCTTTGGTTTTAAATTGTGTTTTCTGGTTGGTACTTACAGTATATATTGATTTTTGTTTACTTGATTGGTTAAAATAGTTGACTTGTTTGGAAGTGTTTGTATTTACTGGTACAGTAGCTTGCAATTATATTGTTAACATTCATTTGCATAATGTATATGGTGCATACAGTAGATTTTATGCATCATTTATACAATGTAAATGCAATGTACTGTGTGGATTGGAATGTTATGTTTTATATTGTAAGATCAGTTAGGATTATTAAATGGATTATTATTATTATTATTGTCTGTATAGAGAAGCGTTATTTGTAGGACAGTATGATTTTGATAACCATTCTACAGGTATTTGTATATTGGTTCATCTTGTGTGTGTATATACTGTGTGTATATATATACTGTATATATCTATCTATCTATCTATCTATCTATCTATCTATCTATCTATCTATCTATCTATCTATCTATCTATATGTATGTATACAGTATATATATACACAGTATATACTGTATATGTATAGGGATTGTTATTATATATATACTGTATATATATACAGTATATATATTCAGTATATATTTATTTCTCTTCATGTATTTATTTATTTATTTAGATTCATTTATTAATTGTGGGGGGAGGGGGCTTTAAATCTCTCTGCCTTCAGTGTAATCTGTTTAACAGAAACATTAGGGGGGAGGGGGCTTTAAACAGATTACACTGAAGGCAGGGAGATACAGGGGATGTACTGTACTGTACAGTATGTTGTTTATTGCAATGCTTCAATGTGTGTATAATGTACTGCTGCGGCCGAGTTTATTCGAGCATTTGCCCGTTCTCGGCCGCAGCAGTATCCTGGCGCGCGCCGGAGGGTGCCGGGCAGGCGCCAAAGCAGCGGAAGAGTGCCCTCCGATCGGGGCGCTCTCCCTACCGCTGCCGGGTCCGCCGGGTCCCCCGGAACCCCCTGCCGCCGTCCCCCACATCGCGGGACACCAGGGCTCCCTCGGGGAGCCCTGGACGCGCGTGCAGGGGGCGCAGGCACCCGATGACGCGTGACCGCGCATCGGAGACGCGCGGCACGCCGAGGGGCTGCCACTTGCAACCCGGGAAATCTCCCGGCTTGCGGAACTGGCCACACTTCAATAAAGTGTGTCGCCAGTGTATAATGTTTTTTACAATTAGATAGATGTAATCCTTGGTATTGTAAGGGTTAGCTTTGGTTTTAAATTGTGTTTTCTGGTTGGTACTTACAGTATATACTGTATTGATTTTTGTTTACTTGATTGGTTAAAATAGTTGACTTGTTTGGAAGTGTTTGTATTTACTGGTACAGTAGCTTGCAATTATATTGTTAACATACATTTTCAGAATGTATACAGTGGCGACACTGTTTATTTGAGCACGGCCGTAGCCGCGGTGTGGGGAAACCGACGGCAAGCCGGCGGCTCGTTTGGGGCTTTCCCTGGTGCGTGCGGCGCGTCACTCTGGCGCCGGTCACACGGGCCAGGGTTCCCTGGCATTCCCGAAGGCTGCAGAGGCAGCAGAGGTAAGGGGGACGCTGCGCGCAGCTTTGCGCAAGCCAGGGGAGCCATCCAGGGGTTCGGGGAAGGGCAGGGGAAGGGGAGGGGGGCATTTAAATTAAACGCGCGGGACGGGGCTTATTCCGGCTCGCTCGCGGCTCCGTTTTGGCGCCAGCCGGAATAAGCCCCGTTCATAAGGGGCACAAAACGGGCAAATGCTCAAATAAACTTTGCCGCTGCTGTATGGTGCATAGATTTTATGCAGCATTTATACAATGTAAATGCAATGTACTGTGTGGATTGGAATGTTATGTTTTATATTGTAAGATCAGTTAGGATTATTAAATGGATTATTATTATTGTCTGTATAGAGAAGCGTTATTTGTAGGACAGTATGATTTTGATAACCATTCTACATGTATTTGTATATTGGTTCATCATGTGTGTGTATATACTGTACAGTACTGTGTGTGTATATATACAGTATATATAAATGTATATATACAGTATATATATATACACACAGTATATACTGTATATGTATAGGGATTGTTATTATATTTTATATATACTGTATATATACAGTATATATATACAGTATATATTTATTTCTCTTCATGTATTTATTTATTTATTTAGATTTATTTATTAATTGTGGGGCTGCTGTGCGTGAATTTTTTTTATTGTGGGTAGCGGGGATGGGTGAAGGGGGTGTTTGGCCCTTGGTGTGAGTTTAGGACTTGCAGCAGCAGCACAATTAATAAATAAATCTAAATAAATAAATAAATAAATAAATGAATATAAATAAATACATTTAAAAAAAAAGCAACAAAAAAAAATCAAGAACAAATACCCCAGAGGTGGATCTCCTTGATTAAACAGTGGGCCACATTGCGGGTCCCCAACGTTAGGCCAGGATGTCTGGTAGCCCCGGGTCAAACCCACAGGTTCTGCGTGGCCTTCGGGTTGGTTCCCTTTTGTTCTGGGAACTACAGGGTGTGCTCTGCTATGAGTCCGCGGTGCCCCACCAGAAGTGGGACCCAACTTCATCACCCCGCACCTACGGGTCTCGTGGCCACCCACAGAAGTGGGACTAAACCATCGTCATCCCCCGCATACTACGGTCACCTGTAGTTGCCACCCACAGACAGTGGGACCACACAATCATCATCCCCGTCATAGTGGTCCACCCGTGGAACGCATAACCCACCTCCAGTCCCTACTCTATATATAAACTCTCTATATATATCTAATATTCTCATTATTTTCGTTCTCTATCTCATCTCTCTCTCTCCTTCTCTCTCTGTCTCGTATGTATATAATCTACAGTATCTATATATAGTTGCATGATGAAGCCACAGTACAAATTCATGGGTGAAGGGTGGGTATCGGCCTGTTTGGCTTAACCCCTTAATAACCTTTGCGGTTATTATCTGATAAGGTGTTTAAAGGTTTAATTGATATCTGAATTAATTGCAATGTATGGCTTTGTATTTGGCTATGTATGTTGGTGGACAAGACAAGGATTTTGCTGGCAACGGACACTTCGTATTGATGAGGTCAGTAAGTACTTTATTTATTTGTATACGTATGCTAGTTAATGTTTTAATAATGGGCATTAATCTATTATCCATATCTGGATAATGTTATTTTTTGCACATTATTGTACTGTAGGTGTTGGGGGGAGGGGTGTATGTATTGATGTATGCCAGGTTTATTTTTTTTTTACATTCAGGGTTGGTTCCGTGGTTGGCTGGGACCTCTGTGGAGACCACCTGTGGTATCTCTCGGGTATCCCAATGGGCTGGTGGTTCCACGGGTGCAATGCGGATGATGATGTGTGGTCCCACTTCGTGGGGGCACCGCGGACCCGTAGTCTGCGGGGATGACGATGTGTGGTCCAACTTCTTTGGGGGGCACCGCCGACCCGTAGGTCGGGGATGATGATGTGTGGTCCCCACTTCTGTGGGGGCACGCGACCCGTAGGAGCACCCTGAGTTCCCAGACCCCCGAGGGAAACCACCCGAGGCCCCACCGCAGCACACCACTGTTGGGTTTGACCCGTGGGCCTCCCAACATCCTTGGGCCTACCGTGGGGACCCAATTGTGGCCCACTGTACCCAAGGAGAACCACCTGGGCTGCCATGGTGCATGGCAGGATCCACCAGCAGGCCTCCAAACCGTGTACAAGGCTGCTGGTAAACTCTGGTCTGGTCCAGGTGCCCTGCCACCCACCGGGGACTAGCGTGGGGCGGCGTTATGAACCTGTATGTAAAAGGAAAATCTTGTATTTATGGGGGTGGCGAACAGGGGGTGGGTAATGTATTTATAAATATAATGCTGTTTATTGTGGGTTCATTGTAATTGTACTCACTGTTTTATTTGCGGGTTACTGGGGGTAGGGTTGTTTCCCCAATGGTATGGTGGGATAAGTGTACCCTCCCTTGTGTGGTACTGACTGGGTGGTTGGGCCTCTCGACAGTAAAATTTAATTTTATTTAGTGTGATGGCAGAGGGTCTCCGGAGTGAACGAATGGATTTTAGGTCTGGGCACCCCCTGCTCCCACGAGATACAGCCCCTTTAGGGGTGTGCCGGTATCCCTCTGCTGGGGTTACAGGCTGCGGTCACTTGATCGGGACCTTTCAACCAAGCAGAGGGATACGGCACCTCATAAAGGGGTCTGTATCTCGGGGAGAGGGAGGGGTCCCCCGACCTGAAACCAGTGCGTCCCGCTCGAGACCCCTCACATCTAAACATAAATAAAATGTATTTCAAATGTATTTATTTTAGTCATTATTATTCTATTTAGATTTATTTATTTATTTTTGGCGGCTGGTGTGTGTGAGTTTTTTTTTTATTGTTGGGTAGCGGGGTGGCGAGTGAAGGGGTTTAGCCCCAACGGTGGTGGCTTTTAGGGCTTGCGGGGGGTAGCAGGAGGGTTAACCTTCAGACCGTAGCGGTTTAACTGCACGGCCGTTGAAGGGTTAAGTGCAACCGCAACCCCCCCGCAAGCCCCAACCCACATCAAGGGGCCAAATACCCTTCACCCCCCCGTACCACAATAAAGCGGTGCAGGTGGGTTTTTAACCCCTTCATTGCCTTAGCGGCTATACGTATGGTAATGAAGCAGCATTTCTGTATTTTTAATAATTGAGCAGGAGCAGGGGGCCCCTGAGCATTAATTTCTGGCTCAGGGAACCCCCTTCACTGTACAAATTATTAAAATACAGAAATGCTGCTTCGTTACCATAGCACATAGACACTAAGATAAAGAACGAGTTGTTTATTTATATAGTGTTTTATTTAACGTACATGCAGAGGGTTCCGGAGCAGAACCGCTGGTTTAGGTCTGGGGACCCCTGCTCCCTGAGATACAGGCCCCTTTAGGGGTGCCGGTATCCCTTGCTCTGTTGGTTTACAGGTCGCGGTCACGTGATCGGGCCCTTTAAACGGAGAGGGATACCCGCACACACATAAGAGGTCTGTATCTCGGGGAGCAGGGGTCCCCGACTGAAACATCCGCGGTCAGCTCCCGAGACCCCCGACATACTACAATATAATAAAAATGTATTTAAAATAAGTTTTAATGGGCCACTGTTTGACGTGAGAGAGAGCAGCGGATCTTCTCTGCTGTAAACACATTCTCGCCCCCCCCCCGCCGCCCATACCATAACTGTATATCATTACTGTACAGTTATGTACTGTACAGTATGTGCATACAGTACTGTATTACAGAACATGTATAATAAATGCATAACGGACACACTTATTTCGAGCAAGGCTAGTCCCGCGAATTCGGGTATACAGGGTGTATTCAGGTGTCTGATATTTTCTGCCAGAGTGCATTGCTTAGTTTCCGGCCGGATTTAGCTTTTATTCCGGCTGGTTACAATACTGCAATGCCGTCAAAACAAATGGTGGCGCTTGCGAGACTATTCTCTGTGAAGCCGTCCCCTATAATATTGTAATGCAGTAGTATATACTGTATACTATATACTGATATACGTTAACAACAACCCCTGTAAGCCCTAACATACAGTACTGTACAGACTGTATGTACTGTATATGCACACATCCATAAATGATACTACTGTATGGGTGGCGGGGGCGAGATGTGTTTGCAGCAGAGAGAAGATCCGGCTCTCTCTACTGCGCAAAATCCGCACATTAAAATTATTTGAAATACATTTTTATTGATAGTGTAGATGTGCAGGGGGTCTCACGGAGCTGAACCGCGTTGGTTTTAGGTCTGGGACCCGTTCCCCCGAGATACAGGCCCCTTTGGGGTGCCGTATCCCTCTGCGTTAAAGTCCCGATCACGTGACCGCGGCCGTAAACCAAGCAGAGCAGAGAGGATACCGGCACCCCCTAAAGTGGCCTGTATCTCGGGGGGCAGGGGTCCCCGACCTGAACAGTGCGCTTCGTCTGGAGACCCTTGCACATGTACACTATCAATTAAACATACAAATACAGTATATTAAACACTTGTTCTTTACCTTAGCGTCTATGCGCTATGGTAAGAAGAATTATTTAATAATATTGTAAAGTGAGCGGGGGTTCCCTGAGCCAGAAATTATGCTCAGGGACCCCCCCCCCCTGTCCTGATCAATATATTAAAAATACGAAAATGCTGCGTCATTACCATGCGGATAGCCGCTAAGGCATGAAGGGTTAACCCACGTGCCGCTTTATTGTGTGGAGTGGGGTGGGGTGAGGGGGGTATTGGCCCTTGGAGTGAGTTTAGGACTTCGGGAGGGGGGGGTGCGGGTGCACTTAAACCCCTTCACGACCGTAGCAGTTTAAATACCGCTACGGTCAGTGAAGGGGTTTAAGCCCCCGCTACACCCCCCCCCCTGCAATTGCCATCCCACAACACATCGTTGGGGCGAATCCCACTCACACCCCTCCGAACCCACGACAATATATAATACACACACAGCAGCGCCAAAAAATAAATAAATAAATGACCAATAATACATTTGAAATAATTTTATTGATAGTGTAGATGTGCAGGGGGTCTCCGGAGCTTAAACCGCGTTGGTTTTAGGTCTGGGGACCCCACCCCCCCCGAGAACATGCCCCTTTAGGGGGGTGCCTGTAGCCCTCTGCGTTTAAGGTCCCGATCACGTGATCGCGGCCCTGTAAATCCAGCAGAGAGAGGGATACCGGCCAAACCCTAAAGGGGCCTGTATTCTCGGGGGGCACGGGGTCCCCAGACCTGAAACCTGGCGCTTCTGCCTCTGGAGACCCTCTGCACATGTACACTATCAATAAAACAAATACAATATACAGTATAAATAAACACCGTTCATTACCTAGCGTCTATGCGTCTATGGAAAGAAGACATTATTTTTATAATATTGTAAAGTGAGCAGGGGGTTCCCTGAGCCAGAAATTCATGCTAGGGAACCCCCCCCCCCCCTGCTCCTGATCAATATTCTTAAAAAATCGGGAAAAGGTGCTGCGTCATTACCATAGCGGATGCCGCAATACGGCATGAGGGTTAAAGGCATAATAAACAATTAATAAATTCAATAATAGTTTTTTTTCACGTCTGTGTTTAAAACTCCCTGCCTTCTCCTCTAATCCTAGTAAAACTCCCCTCCCCTATTACTTCGCTTTTAAAACGCCCCTGCCTTCTCTCTAAATGTATGTAAAAACACTCCCCCTAATCCCCCATTGTGTGGTGCGTTTAAGCTTCCTGAAGCTAGTAAAAACACTCCCCCTATGTGTGTGTCATGTGTTGTTAAATCTGCCGGCCTGTGTTTCTGAGTGCTGAGTGCTCTCGTTTAAAGGTCCCGTGTCACGTTGATCGCGGCCTGTAAAAACCAGCAGAGCAGAGGGTACCGGCACCCCCTAAAAGGGGCCTGTATTCTCGGGGGCACGGGGCCCCAACCTGAAAACCTGTGCGCTTCAGCTCCGGAGAACCCTGCACATGTACACTATCCATAAATGTATTTCAATGTATTTATTGTCAGTTTATTATGTTTTATTTATTTGATTTATATTCATTGTGCGGCTGCTGCGTGCAAGTCGTAAACTCACACCAAAGGCAACACCCCCCTCACCCCCCAATAAAAAAAATTTTTTTCACGCACACAGCCCACATTAATAAATAAATAAATAAAATAATAAATAAATAAATTAGCATAAATAAATGCCAATAAAATACATTTGAAATACATTGTTATTGATCGTTGTAGGAGTGTATATATATATATGTTATATATACAGTATACAGTATATATACACCATGATGAACCAATAGTACAAATACATGGGAATGGGTTATCAAAATGCATACTGGCATACAGGACGCCTTCTCTATAATACAATAATAATAATACAGTAATAATCCGACAGTAACTTATTTTACAATATAAAAACATAACATTACAATCCACAAAGTACATGCCTTAATTGTATACTGTAAATGATGATGCATTAAATTATGCAACCATATACAATACTGTACATCTGCAAATGAATGTTTAACAAAGTAATTGCAAGCTACCTACCAGTAAATATGTTACAAACCTTCCAACAGTCAACTACAGGTATTTACCAATCAATAAACCAACATAAAAGTCCTGGAAGTTAACAACTCTAGAAAAGACAATTTAAACCAAACAACCTTACAATTCACAAGGATTACACTGAGCTAATTGTAAAAAACAGTATACAGAATCCTACAGCATGTTTTTAAAGCCCCTCCCCCATAATGTTTCTGTTTAAGCAGAATTACAACTGAAGGGACCAGAGATAGAAGGACTAAAGCCAGTCCCCATATGTTTGTGTTCAAAGATTACATGAAGGGAGAGAGAGTTATCTGTTACAAGTATAACTAACTCACCGGCATTGCACACCCTCACTCCATACCCAAATACCGTTATTAACCCCCACCACCCCATCCTGGCCATGGCCCCTCCGCTTCGCAAAACAGAGACAAACAATTAACACAACAGTACAAGTAATGTCCCCTAACCCCTTAATCACCATAGCGGTTATACGCTACAGTCATGAAGGGGTTAACCCACCTCACCCACCACTCGGATGCCTACTACCCTCACACAAACCCCCCCCCGTGAGGCCTACCACCCAGTCAGTTACCCACAAGGGGAGGCCTACCCACCATACCGTTGGGGAAAACCCCCACCCCCCCCATAACCCACAATAAAAACAGTACAATGAACCACAATAAACAGCATTGATTTATTAAATACATTACCCACCCCCTGTGCCCCCCATAAATACAAGATTATATCTTTTAATCAGGGACAAACGCAGCCCACGCTAGTCACCGGTGGGCTGGCAGGGCACCTGGACCAGACACGTTTACCAGCAGCTTTACCACAGGTTTGGAGGCCTCGTGGTGGATCCTGCCAGCACCATGGCACCCAGGTGGTTCCTTGGGTCAGTGGGCCACAATTGGGTCCCCACGGTAGGCCCAAGGATGTTGGGAGGACCCGGGTCAAACCAACAGGTGTCTGCGGGGCATCGGGTGGTTCCCTGGGGGTCTGGGGAACTACGGGGCTCACTACGGGTCCGCGTGCCCCCACAACGAAGTGGGGACACACATCATCATCCCCGCCCTACGGGTTCGGAGGTTGCCCACCAAAGAAGTGGGACCACACATCGTCATCCCCGCAGACTACGGGTCCGCGGTGCCCCCACGAAGTGGGACCACACATCATCATCCCGCATTGCACCCGTGGAACAACAGCCTGCTACCATTGGAATACCGAGGATACCCGGTGGTATCCAGAGGTCCCCGCAAACCACGGAACAACCCTGAATGTAAAAAAAAATAAACCTGGCTAATACATTCAATACATACACCCCCCCCCAACACCTAAAGTACAATAATGTGCAAAAAATAACTATTATCCAGATAGGATAATAGATTAATGCCCATTTTAAAAACATTAACTAGGCATATACAAATAAATAAATACTAACTGACCTTCACAATACAGAAGTGTCCGTTGCCAGCAAGACTCCTGTCTTGCCACACAACACATAGCCAAAAACCAAGGCAATCATGCAAGTACATTAATTCAGATATCAAAACCCCCTTAAAACACTTATCAGATAATAACCGCAAGGGATTAAGGGGTTAAGCACAACAGGCCGATACCCCCTCACCTAGAATTGGGACGTGGCTTTCATCAGCACTAATATAGATACTTAGATTTATAGTACACAGAGACAGAGAGAAAGCGGAGTGAGAGAGAGAGAGATAGATGATATACCGTATATATATATATATAATATATTAAGATATATATAGAGAGATTTATATATATGATCGATATAAAATACAACGTTATGACACCACCATGATAAACCAATATCAGGACAAAGAAATGTAGAAGGGTTATAAAAATCACTCTTACATTTACAAACCTCTCTGTCTCCTCATGCACCCTCCCTACACCACTAAACGTTAAACAACGGTGTCATATTTTTAGACATGTCACTATTCATAACTGACGGGGGGGGGTTAGTGTGGGAGGGTATGTAGGCATCCCGAGTGGTGGGTGAGGGTGGATTAACCCCTTCATGACTGTAGCGGTTAATAACCGCTATGGTGATTAAGGGGTTAGGGGACATTACTTTGAAAGTGTTAATTGTTTTCTCTGTTTTACAGCAGCAGAAGCGGACGTTGCCATGGGTAGTGGGTAGTGTATTGAATGTATTTATTGGTTATTATGCCTTAATCCCTTCATTACCTTAGCGGCTATACGCTAAGGTAATGAAGCACCATTTCTGTACTTTTAATAATATTGAGCAGGAGCAGGGGGCCCCCTGAGTTTAGATTTCTGGCTCAGGGAACCCCCTGCTCACTGTACAATATTATTAAAAATACAGAAATGCTGCTTCATTACCATAGCGGATAGCCGCTAAGGCAATGAATGATTCTTTAATGATGTGTGTGTTTTATTCACAGTGTAGATGTGCAGAGGGTCTCCGTAGCAGAACCGCTGTGATTTTAGGTCTGGGGACCCCCTGCTCCCCAAGATACAGGCCCCTTTAGGGGGTGCCGTTATCCCTCGCCTTGGTTTAACAGGCCGCGGTCACGTGATCGGGGCTTTAACGCAGAGGGATACCGGCACCTCATAAAGGGGTCTGTATCTCGGGGGGCAGGGGGTCCCCCGACCTGAAACCAGTGCGGTTCAGCTCCCGAGACCCCCTGCACATCTACACTATAAATAAAAATGTATTTCAAATGTATTAATTTATAGTCATTTATTGCGGGGATGCTGTGTGTGATTATTTTTTATTGTGGGTAGCGGGGGTGGGTGAAGGGGTTTATAAATGTGAGTTTATAAATAAAATAAAGAATTTTATTTCTAGGGGCCCTAGAACAGAAGTTCCCACGCCAATTGCGCGCTCATTGCTCTTTTTTTACAATGTTGCTGGTCTTGTGGCTTTGCAGTCTGGCAGCAAAAAGCAATTTGTAGTACTGAGTGTGAGATACAGTACTGTAAATTAACCAGTTCTTTTATTGCTGAAGTCGCCACAAAAAAACTTTTATTTACAAATACAGTACAATACAATGGTGAAACATTTCAAGTGAACAGCAATTGAAAACATCAACACACAATAATACATACAGTACAGTACAGTGCAAAACTGCAGCCTTTATTAAATGCTTCTACAGTGGGATGGTGCTCAGTCCTAGAAGAGGGCAGCAAACAGGGCAGGTTTTCAGGGCCACATTGAAAATTGTGCAATACACATCAACATACAGTACAGTATCATTTGTTTAAGTACAGCAGGAACTGTAGGGCAAAACATGTACAGTACTGTACAGCACAATACAGTTCAGCACAACAGTACTGTATGGTCTCACTGAACGTCCTCCAAATTGTCCGTCCATGGCCGATTCCTTGCATGGCGCAAAACGCCATTAATGCAGTCTCTAACGCCTCTCATTACAGGATATGTAACTGCATAAAAGCGCCGCATTTCTTCCACAATGTTTTACCTTAAATTGGCAGGAAGGGCCTTTTTTTGGCGATTCCCATCGTAGTTCACTTTGAACACCCACTCGCAGTACGAGTAGGGAACATGGTGCTTAAAAATGATCAAGGCATACTTGTGTGGTACACCAGCACTCATCACCCTATACTTCTCCCTAAGCGCCGCTGTCAGATCGCGCAGGCTGATGTCAGGCACCGTTTCGATACGAGCGGGTGTAGGAGGTCTTTTGGGAGCGGGTGTACTTGAGGCGACGGGCGATGGTAGGGTGTCTGGGAGGAAGCTTTCCTCCGGTCGTGGTTGCCGGGTTGTCTCCTGGCGTGGTCTTGACAGGGTTGTCATGTCCTCCTCAATGTACATGTACATTACATCTTCTGGTGGGGGGTGGTGCACTTGGTGATGGAAGGGGGTCGATGCTCCCATTCATCACATCCATGTCACCCCCCTGCTACGGCGTCGGGGAAACAGGGGCATTAACACCGAGCAAACGATGTATACCCGCTATGTCAGCCTCTATCTTGTCCATCCGTTGCTCCACATGTAGCACCGACTCCAGAAGCACAATAGAATTCCCGGGGAGATCCACACTTATCCCATTCAGGATCCGGTCTAATGAGCTGCTTGTGCATGGCATCTGGAGATCTGGGGGGATGGGTGCAATGGAGGATGAGATGGGGGTTGCATGGAGAGAAGCGGCATCGATGGAGAGTGGAGGAGGTGGCCTGGGGATACCCGGCACCGGAGAAGCGGCAGCGTCGTCAAAGAGGGATGGAGAAGGTGACCGTTGGATTTCCAGGCGAGAAGCAGAGTCGTCCAAGAGCAAAGGAGACGGTGACCCGTGGATTTCAGAGGCGGCAGCATCTTCGAATGGAACCGGACAAGATGGGGGTGGAGAAGCCGGGCTGAAGATTTCCGGGACAGCTACAGCAGAGTCGTCGAAGCATATGGGAGGAAGTGGTCTGCGGATTCGGTGGGTTGGCTGCCATTCGTCTTGCGTACAGAGCACATTACCATATATCTTCTTCACATAATGAGGTTTACATCTAGGAAAACCCTTAGCCTTTGGGGTCAGCAGAAGGTTTTCTTTATTGGCCTTAGCCTGTCGCTTTGTCCTTGGCGTGGAAACGGCTCCTGCCTTTCGCTTTTTCAGCGTTGCAGGCACGGCAGAGGTGAGAGGGTTCTTGCGTCCATAGAACCGGGGATGCTCCATGGAAGCAGGTGGCACAATGCAGTACAGTATCTGGACAAGAGCAAGTTCAGATAAAGATCCTGGAGTGGTGGACTATGCAAAGTGTGTGACCTTTTATGCATGGCGGCCAGGTACAGGTGTTGAAAGTGGGCGTACTGTAATGTGAGTCATTAACGTATAAATACACCATCCATTTTGTGGATTCACTGCACATTGAATACACATCGACTAAACATCGAATACACATTCTTGTGTTTGTATTTCTTTCTACTCGCAGCAATGCCTGTTAAGAAGATTTCAAAGGATATCAGCTGGAGAATTAAGGAGATGTACACGAGCGGAAACCGAATTGCTGATATCCAACGCTGGTTAGCTGCTTCTGGCCTCGTTGTGCCATCAAACACCGTGTGCTATCATGCACAAGGAAAAAACAGAGACCGCAAAAAGGCACCAAGGGTAACTAACGCGTAAGTATATTTATAAAACTTAACAAACAAAAAATATAGAAAACTGTACTGTACATCTATATTTTTTGTGCAGCAGTATACACTTTTGGAATATTGCAATTCATCTTACAACGGAATATATATGATGTATATTTATTATGATATAACAACAGTATATTTATATAGTATATTTATATTACAACAGTATATACTGTATTTGTGGTCAATTTATATTTTTTGTGCAGCAGTATACACTTTTGGTATATTGCAATTCATCTTACAACGGAATATACAGTACAGTATATGATGTGTATTTATTATGATATAACAACAGTATATTTATATAGTATATTTATATTACAACAGTACTGTATACAGTACTGTATATTTTGTCTATTTATATTTATAGTACAGCAGTATACATTTTTTGTAGATTTATATTTACTGTATATATTGCTGCATATTAATAAAACAATATAATTTCTTTGCATTGTAGGGAGACTACTCTTCCGGTGGACAGAATAAGTGAGGAGAATGATGAGAGGAGTGCATTAAGGGTTAAAAACACTCTGCAGGAAAAGCACAATCTGACTGTATCCGAGAGCAGCATAAAGAAGATGAGACGCAGAATTGGATGGAAATATGGACGTGTGAGGTTAGTACTGGACAGTACAGGAGGTACTGTAAAGTAAAAGTGTTGTTTTGCAAACTGTACTGCGCTGTGACGCAAAAAATTTTTATTCATTGTCATTACAGAGCGTACCCCATGATACGGGACGCAAACAAAATCAAATGAGTGCTCCAGGCCCAGGCATGGATCGACAGCGGTGAGACTTTCCAGGATTGCATCTTCACTGATGAGTCTACTTTGTCGCTGGAGAGATTTGCAAGATTTGCGTTCCACAAAAAAGGCCGCATATCTTTGAAGCCGCGGCCAAAACACCCTGTGAAGCTGCATGTGTGGGGTGCCATCTCTAGGCGTGGACCGGGAGGCATTGTCATCTTTGAAGGTACAATTTCTCAAATATAATGCCGCCTAATGCACTGTACTTGACTAGTGTTGCCTTACCGTATGCACTGTACTGTACTATTGAGCACTTTTCTTTTCTTGCTATAGGAATCATGAATAAAGCTTTCTTCCAAGACAACATTGTGCCCGCGATAGTGCGATACATCAGACGCGACTTTCCCAATGATCACCGCTTCTACCAGGACAACGATCCCAAGCACACCGCGTCGACGGCGCATATCCTTGAGCGCGGCATCAACTGGGTGAAGACGCCAGTGGAGTAAGTGCAGTAGACCGTGTCCCATTTTTGTTCCCCACTGTTTTTAGCTCTTAAACCAATTGTCCTTTCTTTCCAATCACAGATCGCCAGACTTCAATCTGATCAAAATGGTCTGGCATCAGCTGAAGGAACATATCCGTAAAGTGGCGAAACCCTCCAAAAAGGACGAGTTGTTGAATGCCATACTGAGTTTTTGGAACGATGTACTCACCGTGGAACGATGCAATAAATATATAGACCATATTGCCACAGTGTTGCCCATTGTCATCGCGCGCAATGGGCAAGCATCAGGAAAGTAGTAGAGTGCTGTCGTATTGTAAGCACAGTATGATACAGGTAAGTATGGCACAGATTTTTTCTTTTCAGAGACAGCAGCAGCAGCCATACGGTTACAGTACATAGCCATGGCACCAGTACAGTACTAGTTAGAGTATACAGTAGTTCCAGTATACAGTAGTTTGACAGTACTACAGTAACTGCCTACTAACTGCTCCATTTTTTTCTTTACAGAGAAAGCTGCACCAGCCACCTACAGTAGTTCTGCCATAATACAGTACAGTATGCACATACAGTACTCTGCAGTACAGTAACTGAACTAAGTTTTTGTTTTCTTGTCGTTCCAGGAAAAAGGGTGCCCAAGGGGGAGAGAGGCGTTGTGTCCCGTCAAATCTGCTTGTGCAGTCAAATGTACAGTATATAAACAGCAGTAATGATGTACACAAAACCTCTCCTCTCTCAATGAACTACTGTACCGCAGACACAATGAGGATACTCTTATGAAGGAAAAAATAACAGGACGGGTTATTTAACATTATACTGTACAATATTTATACTGTATATTTATATATTTTTATTCTAAAGGTATTCGAGAATGTACTGTATGAGGACGTGGTGACTTTCAACCCGCTCAGACCCACAGAACGGATTATTTCACATTACTGTATATACTGTATATTTTTATTCCAAAGGTATTAGAGAATGTACTGTATTTAATTTAGAAGAAGTGAATCTTTTTCCAAAGCAGGCAGGCCTCAGGCTTCTAAGTGTTGGGTTGTTGGAGGGGGATGGCGGGATCAGACGCTGGCCTCCTGCTGAATCTTGTTACAGTAGCCCGCCCAGGGGCAGATTAACAACACAATGATTAGATTAGGGTTGAATGAGCCAGCCCATTGACGCTTGGCCAGGGAAGGATTTAAAACTCTAAGGGAGGGGATGGGGTGGCTGAAATAGCTGGGACTGTACTGTCACAGTATTTCCAAAGGCAGTCAGGTCACCCTAATAATTGCATGAATAAACCCCCAAAGACAAGCCCCAAATACAGTACAGTATACTGTATACTGCATATACAGCACAGAGCTGTATACTGTATTATAAATAAATAATCATACAGTACTGTACTGTATGTATTATTGTGTGTTGATGTTTTCAAATTGCTGTTCACTTGAAATGTTTCACCATTGTATTGTACTGTATTTGTAAATAAAAGTTTTTTGTGGCGACTTCAGCAATAAAAGAACTGGTTAATTTATCTCACACTCAGTACTACAAACTGCTTTTTGCTGCCAGACTGCAAAGCCGCAAGACCAGCAACATTGTAAAAGAAGAGCAATGAGCGCGCAATTGGCGTGGGAACTTCTGTTCTAGGGCTCCTAGAAATAATAATCTTTATTTTATTTATAAACTCACATTTATAAACCCCTTCCCCCTCCCCACATTTACATACAGTACGCTGCACTCAGAAACACAGGCCAGGGAGATTTAACACACAATAGGGGGAGGTTTTTTTTTACATAGATTGCAGGGAAGCTTAACGCACACAATAGGAGAGAATAGGGGAGGGGGTTTTACATACAGTACAGTAGATTACATTGAAGGCAGGGAAGTTTAAAAGAGAGAATACTGTAGGGGAGGGCTTAACCCCTTCATGACCTCCTGCTGAATATTTTTCCAAAGCAGGCAGGCCTCAGGCCTCTGAGTGTTGGGTTGTTGGAGGGGGATGGCGGGATCAGACGCTGGCCTCCTGCTGAATCTTGTTACAGTAGCCCGCCCAGGGGCAGATTAACAACACAATGATTAGATTAGGGTTGCATGAGCCAGCCCATTGACGCTTGGCCAGGGAAGGATTTAAAACTCTAAGGGAGGGGATGGGGTGGCTGAAATAGCTGGGACTGTACTGTCACAGTATTTCCAAAGGCAGGCAGGTCACCCTAATAATTGCATGAATAAACCTCCAAAGACAAGCCCCAAATACAGTACAGTATACTGTATACTGCATATACAGTACAGAGCTATATACTGTATTATAAATAAATAATCATACAGTACTGTACTGTATGTATTATTGTGTGTTGATGTTTTCAAATTGCTGTTCACTTGAAACACAGGCCAGGGAGATTTAACACACAATAGGGGGAGGTTTTTTTACATAGATTGCAGGGAAGCTTAACGCACACAATAGGAGAGAATAGGGGAGGGGGTTTTACATAGATTACAGTGAAGGCAGGGAAGTTTAAAAGAGAGAGAATTGGGGAGGGGGTTTTACATACAGTACAGTAGATTACATTGAAGGCAGGGAAGTTTAAAAGAGAGAATAATGTAGGGGAGGGCTTAACCCCTTCATGACCGTAGCGGTATTAACTGCTATGGCCATGAAGGGGTTAAGTGCACCCGCAACCCCCCGCATGCCTTAAACTCACACCAAGGGCCAAATACCCCCCTTACCCATCCCCACTACCCACAATAAAGCGGGCACGGTGGGTTAACCCCTTCATTGCCTTAGCGGCTATCCGCTATGGTAATGAAGCAGCATTTCTGTATTTTTAATAATATTGAGCAGGGACGCAGGGGGGTCCCTGAGCATTAATTTCTGGCTCAGGGAACCCCTGCTCACTGTACAATATTATTAAAATACAGAAATGCTGCTTCTTTACCATAGCGCATAGCGCTAAGGTAAAGAACGAGGTGTATTTTATATATGTTTTTATTTATTACTGTACATGTGCAGAGGGTCTCCGGAGCAGAACCGCACTGGTTTCAGGTCTGGGGACACCCTGTCCCCGAGGTACAGGCCCCTTTAGGGGGTGCCGGTATCCCTCTGCTCTGCTTGGTTTACAGGCCGCGATCACGTGATCGGGACCTTTAAACCAAGCAGAGGGATACCGGCACCTCATAAAGGGGGCTGTATCTCGGGGAGCAGGGGGTCACTTACCTGAAACCAGTGCGGTTCAGCTCCGGAGACCCCCTGCACATCTACACTATCAATAAAAATGTATTTAAAATAATTTTTAATGTGCCGATGTTTGCGCAGAGAGAGCAGCAGATCTCTCTCTGCTGCAAACACATCTCGCCCACCCGCCGCCCATACAATAGTATCATTTATGTATGTGCATATACAGTACTGTATGTGTACAGTACTGTATGTTAGGGGTTATAGGGTAGTTATACAGTATATATATATATACTGTGTACAGTATATACAGTACTGTATATATATACTGCATTACAATTCATGAATTTATGCCATCTGGTGGACACACGAAGCATTGCAGCCTATTAAATCCTGATCATTATCATTTAACAGATCAGGCCCCCGTCAGCCAGTCATGAACCGTGGCTGGGAAGGCAAACGCAACGGGGCTTGTCAGAGGTGAGGAGCGGCGCATTCCAGGTATCTGCCAGGTACAAACTGGTCATTTGCTCGAATAAAGTGTGTCGCAGCAGTATATATATTTATATATATATATATATATATATATATATATAAAACAGTCATGTGAAAAATAAAGTACACCCTCTTTGAATTCCATGATTTTACATATCAGGACATAATAACAATCATCTGTTCCTTAGCAGTTCTTAAAATTAGGTAAATACAACCTCGAATGAACAAGAACACATGACATATTACACTGTGTCATGATTTATTTAACAAAAATAAAGTCAAAATGGAGAAGCCATGTGTGAAAAACTAAGTTCACCTTATGATTCAATAGCTTGTAGAACCACCTTAAGCAGCAATAACTTGAAGTAATCGTTTTCTGTATGACTTTATCAGTCTCTCACATTGTTGTGGAGGAATGTTGGCCCGCTCTTCTTTACAACGTTGCTTCAGTTCATTGAGGTTTGTGGGCATTTGTTTATGCACAGCTCTCTTATGGTCCAGCCACAGCATTTCAATCGGGTTGAGGTCTGGACTTTGACTGGGCCATTGCAACACCTTGATTCTTTTCTTTTTCAGCCATTCTCTTGTAGATTTGTTGGTGTGCTTGGGATCATTGTCCTGTTGCATGACCCAATTTCGGCCAAGCTTTAGCTGTTGGACAGGTGGCCTCATATTTGACTCAGAATACTTTGGTATACAGAGGAGTTCATGGTCGACTCAATGACTGCAAGGTTCCCAGGTCCTGTGGCTTCAAAAACAAGCCCAAATCATCACCCCTCCACCACCGTGCTTGACAGTTGTTATGAGGTGTTTGTGCTAATATGCTGTGTTTGGTTTTTGCCAAAAGTGGCGCTGTGCATTATGGCCAAACATCTTCACTTTGGTCTCGTCTGTCCAAAGGACATTGTTCCAGAAGTTTTGTGGTTTGTTCAGATGCAACTTTGCAAACCTAAGCCGTGCTGCCATGTTCTTTTTAGAGAAAAAAGGCTTTCTCCTGACAACCCTTAAAAAAAACCATACTTGTTCAGTCTTTTTCTAATTCTACTGTAATGAACTTTTACATTTAACATGCTAACTGAGGCCTGTAGATTCTGAGATGTAACTCTTGGGTATTTTGCAATTTCTCTGAGCATTGCACGGTCTGACCTTGGGGTGAATTTGCTGGGATGTCCACTCCTGGGAAGATTGGCAACTGTCTTGAATGTTTTCCACTTTGGAATAATCTTTCTCACTGTAGAATGATGGACTTTAAATTGTTTGGAAACGGCCTTATAACCCTTCCCAGATTGATGGGCAGCAACAATTGCTTCTCTAAGATCATGGCTGATGTCTTTCCTCCTTGTACATATTGTGATCCATTGTGTGTATGTCTGTTCCTGGAATAAATTACAATTTATTTTATCTCACGATATAAAAGGTGTAAATAACCCTGTCTCCATTGTCTCCTGTAGTCTTGTCCTCCTTTTTTCTTGGTGAATACCTTTTTTACCAACATGTTTTATAGCGCGATAAAACAATGCAAAGTTGATCAGCAATGCACTGATTTTATCGAAGTTTAGTCAATAGGCCCCATAGATTTTCATTTTTTCTGTGTCTTCTTTCGTGCAAGGCTAGAGGATCCCTAATACCCCCGATTAGCATCAATTCTGAAGGTTGGTTTCCTACAGTGTTATTGAAGGATTTATTTGCCATAGCTCTAGAAATGTGTGGTCGGCGGGCGGCCAATCTTCGACGTATGCATCATTGTTCACTTAGCCATTGATCCAGTTGAATGGTTAAATCAACTAGACAGGCTACTGTAGCCGGAGTGGGCAACAACTGGGCAAGGGTTTAATTAAGTTCCTCACTTAACCCATGTTTAAAAGCTGCCACTAACAATTCTTCTGAACAATTCACCTTAGACGTAAATTGCTTGAAATGGGTCACATAGATGAGTAAATCCTAATTCCCTTGACGTAAGGTTAAAATGTCTAAACCCTTGGGTTGTGCAGTACTGTTTTAATAAAACAGCGGCTATACCGTGCCATGCTAACTGAAGGTTCAACGTTTTTAAAGGCCTCCCCCCTATAAGGGATCTGTCTGAAACATCCTGGATGACTGCTGACAGGAAGTGATGTCATCTTGTCCGAAGTTACCACGGACATCTTGCTTCCCTGCAAATCCTGCCCTTACTTCCCTGACAGGAAGTAAGCCTCTCTCTGGCCTTAAAATATCAGGCAGTTGCCCTTGGACTTGAACCGGATCTGACTACTCTTTGCTTGCCACCTGCCTCGACCCCGGAACCGTACCTGACTACCCCTGCATCCCAGGGATCCCAGGCCAAGGTCGGTGTATTACTTGCTACCTCTGCCCTGTGGGTCCATATCCTGTCTTGTAGTCAGCAATGTTACACCTCCTCCCCCAAATAAAAAACACAAGAAAAATCTAGAGTTTCCACCTGGATCCCCGTGTCAGCAAACTTGTGAGCATCCCCCCTAACACACATCCTCACTCTCACCCTCCTCTATTTCTCTCCACCTCCTCTCACTCTCCCCTATTTTTTACTCTTCCTACCTCACACTCCCCTACGTCTCTCCCCCTCCCTCTCTTACACCCACTCTCTCTCCTGCTCCCCCTCCTCCTCTGTCTGCACCTCTCTCCCCTCCCACTCTTACACCCCCTCTTTCACTCTTTCCTCCACTCCTATTTTCTCACTCCCCCACCACTCTCTCTCAACCACCCCCACACACAAATACAGACACAGTCAATGTCATCCTCTCCCTCCCCATCTATTTCTCTCCCCCTCATGCCCTCCCCTATTTTTTTACTCTTCCTCAATCTCTCACTCCCCAACTTCCCGCCCCCTCTATCTAACCCTCCCTCTCCTGCTCCCCCTCCTCCTCTCTCTCCCCCTCCCCCCCCCCCCCCTCTTACACCCCCTTTCTTTCACCCTTTCCCCCACTCCTCCTCTCTCACTCCCTATCCCTCACTCAACCCCCCCACACACTCAATCACCCCTGCACACACACTCAAGCCCACCCACATACACAGACTCAATTTCCCTCCCCACACACACACACACTCAACTCACCTCCATACACATGCACAAAATTCCCCCCACCACACAGAAACACTGTTGATTCCCCTCATGAGAATTTTTCATTCAGGGGAGAGGGTAGTGGATTGTAGGTGGTGGCCTGCTTTAACCTTGGACGTGTCAGTGGGAACTGCAGCTGCGCAAGGCTGAAGTTCAAGTTCACAATGTGGCTTCTACCCAACTTGTGTGCCCAAGTGACAGGAAAATTGAAACAGGCACGGGGGGGGATTGGCCATGGAGAGAGTCCCCTGACCTCACCCAGCAGCAAGCAGAGAGGCTGCAGTGGCCCCAGCAGCTCGGTCCTGGCCACAGAAGTTGGGCTCAACTTCCATCACCGGCCAGGCCCCTACACACTCTTGCACCCCCGCATTGCAGGGTTAAACTGAACGTTAGTTACTAAGGGACATTAGTTTCAAACCATTGGGTATACCCATGGTTTTCAACATTTTATTCTCGAGTAACCCCTAGTTCCAGTGTTTAGTTACTGAGGCACCCAAAAACAGAACAGTCAGTCTCAGATGACACAGGACAGAGACTGATAGACACAGAAGGCACAGGACAGAGACTGTAACAAGTGCTCGCCACAAACAGGACTGGGGCTGCGAGGCCAAGGTGGGGATTTGTAAACACCAACCTGAAGCCGAGAGGCCATGTCCGATGTGCAGGTTTGTTGTTGTGTAGCTGGGTCAGGGTTTGGAGAAGTAAGGTAGTAGATATACTCATTCAACAGGAGATGCAGGCACTCCCTCATTAAAGTAGTAAAGAGATACTTAGCTGCTGGTGCTCTATACCACAGAGGAAGTCCATGAATCCCAGAAACAGCAATGGGTCAACAGAGAGAGGCAGGCACAAAGGCAATACAATTCTGCCGAAACGTTGGTTTCTTGGCACAATAAAATTAATTTGTGTAAGTTTGTGTCCCTGCATTTCTCTGATGATCCATAGTAGATATATTCACTGTGGTCGAGGTGAGGATACTGGAGAGTAGTTGAGGTCACTTAGACGAGGTCGAGAGTAGTAGATGTTAGAGTGTTAGATATCCAAGCCGAGGTCAAGGGTTGCGGAGGTCCGGGAAGTAGGATAGGGGTCCGTGGTCAAGGTAACTGGAATGCAAGAAGATAGTGCAAGGCAAGAGAAGCAAGGCAGGGTACGGCAAGTAGAAGCTTGTGGACAGCACTTCGTCACTGGTAGAGACTACTATGCTCAGCCGATTTGATCCATCTCCAGATCATGCTGCAGATGCTCCCCAAGTGGGGATATTCAGTCATCACATGTAGTTTCTTTCTGAGCAGCACCTCCACACGGATATACAGAGGAAAAAGCATTATTAGTTATTATGAGCCAATCTGTATATACACATGCCCATCACAGATCTTAGAAACATAAACAATGAATACTGAATGAAGTGACTAAGTAAGACACTGACCACATTAAAAACCATATATAGGGGAGTGAGGATATAGGGAAGTACCTCTGGGTCCCTTTGGATCATAGGGAACGGGCTTGAGAAAGAGGTTAGTACCTCGAAACGGTCGTTGCCCCCCTTACATACCCTCCTCCTTCTAGTGTGTTTTCCCCCTTGTTTTTGTGTTGTCACCTTGTCTCCCTTTCCCACTCCCCTTCCCTAAGACTCTGTTTCCAATGTGATGTGCAACTCCGTAATTTTTTCCTTGTGTTCTCATTAAAACTTATTGCATATTTCAAATATACTCTTGTAGTAGAGCTTTTCTTTATAGACAGTGAGTGCTGGGACACCTTTGTATTTTATAATGGATTTCTCTGTAATATAGTATTTATTGTAGAGTGGTTGTGGGAGGGGGGAGCTTGCTTAGGAGCTCCCTTCCTCCTAGTAGGCTCAACCACCTACTTTTGTCAAGCTAATCAGCCTTTTTCATACCCCATTGTGACTGTTTTAAAGTTTCTAATTTTGAAAATTGTGAAAATGTTTTGATCTGTCGATTTTTTTAATACACTTTATTTTAACTTCATATTACCAATAAAGTGTTTTTAGAATATAGACATCATTTTATTACTGTCATCGGATGTTCTGGGCTCTCTCTTTCTTGTTTGGTTCATATCGTTAGTATTATACCACACAGTGTGATTGAGTGCAGTTATGTAGGGAAACTACTGGTCTATTAGCCCCTCGGGTCGGTTGTTAACCAGTTTCTCCAATTGTGTCTACCAATTGTTGACCCCATTGCACCATTCACCTCATTATTATGGCCTAACAAGGAGAGCTGGTGTCAATTATATGTTTTTTGTTGTGACTCTTGATTGTAGACCCAATCCAAGACAAGAAGTACAGCTGAATACGATAATCACTATCATACTGCTTGATCATCACATTGCAGAGTTAGCACTTCAGGTGTCCTAGATGAATGAGCTGTTCTGCTGTCAGTACTAACTTGTGTTTGGATCCTGCGCCAGACAACCCCTGGACGGCGCCTGTGCACGATCTTGTCAGTGCGCGGTACATCACCAGGAGCGTCACGAGACACTTCACAGAGGCGTGACCTAAGCCCGATCCTCACAGAGATGGACATAGTCACTGGAGACACAGGACCAGGACAGACAAAGAGTCACAGGAGACACAGGACCAGCGGCGGATTTGAAAATCTGCCGCCCCTTGGCACTTACGTGTCGGCCGCCACCTTGCTGCCACCCTATATCTCCTTTGAAATTCTACCATCAAATTACGCCGCTGATGTCATTAACGTGATGGGGCATGGTGTCGCATTGCCATTGTAACGTGGCATCATTTCATGTTGCACCATAACATTGCCATGGCAATGTAATGCCGTGTGATGTCACGTTGGGGCGTCTGCGGTATCAATTGATGCTGGGATTCAAAAGGAGATGGAGGGGGCGGAAGCAAGGAGGTGGCCGACACATGTAAGTGTATTCCCATTAGGTCCGATGGTTGGTAGGCAACCATGACATCATAGTGTCCTGACATCATTATGTTATAACTGGGGTCATAAGGTCAAATTTGTATGTGGAGGCTCATTGGTAATGCAGGATGTTTTTTTTCATAACAATTTTTTTATTGGACACGTTCACATATAAAAGTACATACAGAAATGTCATGAGCCCACAACATTTCTACTCAATACAATCAGGTGGTGACCAATAACATTTTCCCGTTTTCCATAAGGGAAAAGAGGAGAGAGGGGGGGGGGGAAAGGGGAGGGGGGGAAGGAAAAACAAAAAGGGGGGGTGGGGAATGGGGAAATGGGAGTGGGGTGAGGGGGGGGGTGAAGGTACATCCAGAGGCTTCCTTGATTCTCTCTCCTGCTGTCTGGAAGGGACTAAAGGTCCAGGTGGTTGGCCTTTTTGAGCTGTATCTCTCTAACCAGGGGTCCCATGTGTTCCAAAACTGAGGCATCTTCTTTTGGAGCATAGCTGTCAGGTTTTCCATAGTCATGACCTCATTGATTCTTCTGACTACTGTAGTTCTCGAGGGGGGCTTAACCTGTTTCCAGGCGGCCGCTATGGAGCATCTGGCCGCTGTCAGCATTGCCGTGATCAGCCTTGACATCGGCGGAGGAAGGTCATCGATGGGTTTGCTCAGCACCAGGGCCAGAGGTTCCAAGGGAAGGGGGAGTCCCGTGGTCTCGTAAATGAGTGTCTGGATCATGGTCCAGTACCTCTGAATAACCAGACATGACCACCAAATGTGGGCCATGTCCCCCTTTTGACCACATCCCCTCCAGCACAGATCCAGTGTGCCGGGGAAGACCTGGCTCAGCCTAGCCGGGGTCAGGTACCACTGAAATATAATTTTATAGATGTTTTCTTTTATTGTTGTGCAGATTGATGTTTTAGCGGCTTGCTCCCAAATTTCCTCCCAGTCTTCCAGGTCTATTTGGAGGCCCATATCCTCCGACCATTTTTGCATGTATCGGTGATTCGGAGGGTTGGATGTCGGCTCTATTCCCTTATATATCTCGGAGATCAGGCCTCTTTGGTAGGTATTTTTAATGCATATGGATTCAAATCTGGTCAGCGGGGGGAACTTGGAGGTTGGGGATAAAGATAGTAGGAAGTGACGACCTTGTAAATACTTAAACAGGTGATGGCCCTGGATCAGGAATTTATCCTTCAGCACCTGATAAGTTAATATCTCCTCCTTCTGCAGCAGATCGGCAACCATCCTAATATTATGACTCTGAAATTGGCCAAATTGTCTTGGGGAACACCTTGGCGGGAAATTGGGGTTCCCAAAGATTGGAGTGAGCTGGGAGGGGGAACCTAGCAGACCATACTTCCCTTTGCTTTTAAGCCATGCGTTCCACGTACATCTCATTGCTCCTAGGTCGAACCTCTGTGGTCCAGCCCCGCCACCACCTGTGGACCATAAAGCCACTTGGAGGGAGTGGGGACGCGCGTAATGAGACTCTATTGCGAGCCAACAGGCTGAGGCCGGGTCGCAATTCCAAACTACAGCCTGCTTCAGTTGTGCTGCGAGGTAATACCTGATGATATTGGGGACCCCCATACCTCCTCTAGCTCATGATGAGAGCTTCACTGATCTTGGGACTCTTGGTCTTTTATCGTTCCAAATGAATTGGAGCAGTAGTGATTGGATGTTCTTCAGGACTGCTTGTGGCATCGTAATTGGGAGGGTTTGGAAATTATACAATAACCTTGGAAGAACATTCATTTTTACGGAAACTATTCTCCCAAACCAGGAAATTTGATGTTTTTTCCAAGTTTCCAGATCTTTTTAATCTGATCGAATAGGGGGGGGGGGGTTATTATATTGGAAGAGGGTATTGTAGGAATTTGAGATTTTAACCCCAAGATATTTAATATAGGTGGAGCTCCACTTGTATTTATAGTTAGCTTGAATGAGTTTCCACGTCTGGGCTGGGAGGGATATATTTAGGGCTTCTGACTTGTCCATGTTAACTTTATAGTTCGAGACTGACCCAAATTGGGCCAGTAGCCTTTGTAGGTTGGGGAGGGAGGTATCAGAATCAGAGGGTCAGAGGGTCAGAATCACATCGTCAGCAAATAGAGACATTTTGTATTCTCTTTCCGCAATTTGGATCCCCTTAATACTTTTTTCTTCTCTGATTTTGGCCGCTAAGGGCTCAATGGTTAGGGCGAATAGCAAGGGGGAAAGCGGGCAACCTTGTCTGGTCCCGTTCCTAATTTTTATTGGGACAGAGAAGCCGTCTGATAATTTAACATACGCTGTTGGGTTTTGGTAGAGAGCTCTCACCCCTTCCAAAAAAGGGCCACAGAAGCCAAACCTCCGCATTGTTTGGTCTAAAAAAGTCCACTTGATTCTGTCGAACGCCTTTTCAGCATCGAGGCTCAGAATCATTGCTTTGGAACCGGTGAGATGCACATAGTCAATTATATCCACAATTTTGCGGGTATTGTCGGAGGCCTGTCTTCCAGACACAAAGCCTACTTGATCTACATGTATGAGTCTAGGGAGAATTGCGTTTAGCCTGTTTGCCAGGATCTTACTGTAGATTTTGAGATCGGTATTTAATAGGGAGACGGGCCTGTAGTTGCCGCATAGTATCGGGTCTCTACCCTCCTTGTGAATTATGGCTAAATTTGCTGCTGTGATTGTGGCGGGAATCGGCTCTCCTTGAAGGAAGGAATTGTACATATCTAATAGGTAGGGGGAGAGGGTCGGCATGAACATCTTGTAGTAGGAGTTTAAAAAAACGTCTGGGCCCGGAGTTTTGGCTAACTTGAGTGAGCTGATAGCCTGAGATAGTTTCTCTTGGGAGATGTTTTTGTTCAGACTCTCTACCTCCTCGGGGGATAGGGACGGGAGGTTACATTGCTCTAGATATTGTGTAATTGTGTTGCGGCTTACCGGGTCTTGGTCTGGGGGGTGAAGGTTGTACAAGTCAGAGTAAAAATCTGCGAATTCCTGGGCTATCTATTTTTCTATGTATGAGATTTGCCCTTTTCGTGTCTGAATGCGGGCTATCTGAGATTTAACTCTGGCGCCCCTGAGCTTTGAGGCCAAGAGCCTATCTGCTTTATTGCCTTTGTCAAAATATTTTTGTTTTGACCACCTCAGTTCTTTCTCCACCTCTTCGAGTTGGGTCTGTTTCAGGGCAGATCTAGCTAGATTTAATTGTTTTAGCATTTATTTAGACGCTGTGATTTTATGTTGCTGTTCCAGTTGGGTGATCTTATCTGTGAGGTCCTTTTGTAGCTTAAGTTTCGTTTTCTTTTTATAGGAGGCGATTGAGATCAGGTCTCCTCTGATAGAGGCTTTATGAGCCTCCCAGAGCATAGCTGGGGCTGAGACAGAGCCTGCATTAATTTGAAAAAACATTGCTAGTTTTTGGCGCATTATTATTTCCGTGTCGGGACAGTTCAGCATAGAATCGTTTAACTTCCATTTATACTGGGGTTTTTTCACAAAGAATAGTGATAGGGTGAGGTCGATTGATGCGTGGTCAGACCAGGTGATTGAACCTATGCTTGACTGGGAGGATGCCTGGAAGACATTACTCGTACCCAGAAAATAATCGATCCTCGATTCGGACTGGTGAGGGAGGAGAAAAAGGTATAATCCCTTTGCCCCTGGTGCTGAGCCCTCCAGATGTCCACTAGTGAGTATTCCTCAATGATGTCTCTGAAGTTCTTAGCTTTCTTTTGGGACTGGGTGGCATATGGAGAGGGAGTAGATGGTAGGAGGGTGGGGGCGGGGTTTGATTTGTCTTGTGCGTGAGAGGCCACCATATTAAAGTCTCCACCAATGATCAGAGATGAGAGGGATTGCTGCTCCAGTGATTCGAGGAGATTTCTTAGGAAGGGGAGTTGGTTACTATTGGGGGCGTAAACATTAACAAGTATGATTGGCGTGCCTGATAGAGTGCCCTGGATTACCAAAAAACGGCCGCCTGGGTCTGGGAGTGACTTGGTTAGAACAAAGGGGACCCTGGTTCTGATGAGGATGGCTACTCCTCTTTTTTTACTTGGTGAGGACGCGAAATAGGCCTGGTGGAATACGCTTTTGAATGTATTGGGGGGAGTCGGGGAATTAAAGTGGGTCTCTTGAATGAGGACAATGTCTCCCTTAGCTTTTTTTTAGGTCCAGCAGGACTAGCTTCCTCTTTTTTACTGAATTGAGACATTTGACATTAATCGAGATTAATTTGATGGATGACATTATGTTACGAAAGACATTCTCAGAGCTCCAGGCTCTGATGCTCTTATGTTTCCCATGTCAAGAGCTCCGTTTCGGGATATAGGATGTAGGTCCAGAGACGGTTGGGAGTAGAGTGAAGTGGATGCCTCAGGGCAGGGGGAGGGAGGGGGAGGTGGGGTGGACACATAAGGGAAGGAGAAAACAGACGGACCCTTGCGGGGCCCAAGAAAAATAACCTTAGACACGAGAGTGAGCAAGGTAGCGGGGTCAAACAACCCTGGAGAACCTTCCAGGACAGAAAGCCTGGTGTGGGGCAGGGAACAGGGCCCGAGACCCTCCCTGCAATAGAGCTTAAACCACTTGTAACAGCTTGGAGGTTGGGGAACTTTCCCTGATCTTAACTATGTTGTGGGGCTTGCACTTGCTTTGTTCGAGTACTTTGAGGGTGGGGGGAGATTCACACCTTTGTGTTTGTGACAGAGTGAAGTCAACTCCTATCAGTTACGCCTGGGAGACATATGTCTGAGTGCTTCATCCAGCACTCATAAGGGTTAACTCAGGTGGAAGTTAGGAAATCAGAACTCTTTAGCTGACACCTGAGAGCCAGCAAGGTAGATAAAGGATCATGTGACTGGCAGTAGCTGCCAGAGAGAGAGAGAGAGAAGCACACTGCTGCGTGAGCCCTTAGCCAGAGGGATTTCACCAAAGACT